>JAUTXW010003137.1:415000-539004 GCA_030620095.1 Kuschelorhynchus macadamiae | reverse complement strand
ATATATTTATATATGTATTTATATATATTTATATATATATATATATATATATATATATATATATATATAATATATATATATATATATATATATATATATATATATATATATATATATATATATATATATATATATATATATATATATATATATATATATATATATATATATATATATATATATATATATATATATATATATATATATATATATATATATATATATATATATATATATATATATATATATATATATATATATATATATATATATTAATTAATTGCCATTTGGACAAAATGTAAGCTTAATCAAATATAGGGTCCAAAAATTATGGACTATTAAACCGAGAAACCTTTATGTGCATTCTATTAATTTTGTTCTTATTTATGTATCTACGGACGTTGTAATTTTGTTTCTCATTAACACATTAACTTTTTTTTCAAATCAAATTATATATCTTTAAACGTGATTTATTCCTCGAATTATTCTTAGTATAACTCCAAAATTGCAAACTTTTATCTTGATCCGTTAAATGTTAAATTTATTAAATGTTTTTAAAAATACATTGACAAATTAGAGTTAAAAAACGTTAAATGTTAAATGTATTAAATGTTTTTAAAAATACATTGACAAATTAGGAGTTAAAAAACTAAAACTAAAATAATGTAATGATTAATACGATTTTGAAAATGTGGTCCTTCGACAGCTTGACGGTATCATAAACGGTCAATAATTTCTCGAATAGTGTTTTGGAGTCCTTCGGTGGCTATCCCTTTTACTTCAGCTCTAATCCTTCCCATTAGAACTTCAAGGTTCTTGGGCTTCATTTTGTACACGGTCGTTTTTAGGTGACCCCAAAGAAAAAAGTCAAGCGAATTTAAATCTGGTGACCTTGGAGGCCACTTAACAACCCTCCTTCGCCCAATCCAGCGCCCGGAAATCCCCATTACATACACAAAATCAATTTGGCGTTGAAAAAGCTAAATTTTTTTAAAATATATATTTTTTTAATTTCTGAGGTCAGTTTCATCCCTTTAGGGCTACCGTGTATAATGAAAAAAAAATTATATACAAAAAAAAGTGTTTCAGCGTTTTCCGAAGGCTCTTAGTTTTTTTGTACGATCTTTTGGTAGAAAAAAAATGAATTCCTCAATCATTTTTACGTAAAAAAAGGTCTTTTTTATTAGAAGTGGCTAGGAGCAACCCTTTTAAAGGTATTTGGATTTGTAAATAATCGATGCATGTGACATTGCATGGCAAGATGTAGGACTTTTTTGCCAAATCTAAAAAAATTATTTTTCATATCCATAATGCATAATGCAAAATCGGGTTTTTTTTTTCTCATTAAAAATTTTAATTTGATCTTAATTTACCTCTTACTTGTAGGGGGCGCCACCTACATTGGCTAAAAGAAAGTAGGAATCTGGGGGTATTTGAAAATACATATCATACGTTTTTAGTAAATATTTAAAAAATGAGAGCAGGAATGCCTAGAATGCGAGCCAATTTTAATATTTATACAAATTTGATTAAAAAACGATATTAAGTGAGCAATTCATACATTTTTAGTAATACATATTTAAAATGGGGATGTCATCAAGCAATCAATCAATCCGATATATACTTTTTTCAGATATTTTTAAACATTTAATTAGGCCACCGTTTTGTTCCCCCATTTTGATTTTGTCTCAACATTTTTAGCAGCTCATCCCTATATAATTGATTTTTGAGCAAAATTTGAACATAATCGATGTAGTAGTTTTCTGCATTGACACACAATATTTTATTAGGCCGCCATTTTGGATTTGTAGTAAAACTTATTAGTTGATGGTCAGTCAAACCTAATTTTTCTGCAGAATTTGGATAAAATGGTAAGCAGTTTCTTAGTAATATTTTGTTAACATTTGAATAAACCGCGGTTTTGTTTAGCCATATTGGAATTTTACTAAAATGTTACCACGTCATCATCATATGACCTTTAATTTTTAACCAAAACTTAAAGTAAATAGGACAAGCAGTTCTTGAGCTTTGTCGCGGACAGACATACAGACTAACCGACGGAACAGAAAAAAACATGTTTTTTTGTAACTAGAATACTTTCCTCTTGCGAGGAAAGTAAAAAAAAGCGAGCGCTATTAGATAGGAATAGAATAGCCAATTGTCATATTGTTTTTCCATGTTAATAGCCAAAATTTAAAAAATAAAAGATTTCTTAAATTTTCAATATTCTAAATCTTAAATTCTAACCAGTTTAGAACATGTTTACGAACACATTTTTACATTTAATACCCAAAGAATCACCATTTAAATACCTTTACCTGACAATACTTATATAAAATATTGGCCCAACTCAAAAGAAAATTTAAAAAAGGCGCAAAATCATCCGAAACATTATTATTTTTTCAGATTTCATCCAAAATCTAGTGATTTTCGAAATCGCAGTAAGTTTTTTTGAGCGTGAGACGCCCTTCGACTATTTTAATATAGTATAGGTATATTTTATAATTATTTTAACTCTCTGATAGGAAAAACTATTGTAGTCGGCAAAAAAATCACCTGTCTTTTTTTGCATCATTTTGCTTCTGAAGATTCTCCCCGACGAAATAAACGTTCTATTATACTGAACCGGATTGGTCAATACGTCATGTGACCCAAAATAAGTGAATAAGGTATCTTCCATTAGACATGTCTCCTGGAAAAAGAAATCTTGCTGTTTACTTAGTGATAAAAGAAAATTCCAAACTTAAACGGCCATTTTTTTACAAACTCACATTGCCGCACCATAGTTAGGTCAACTAAAGCTCCTAGTTTCGCAATGTCCAAGATAAAGTAAATAAAACTTATTTATTAAATATTTAAAACATTAATGTTCTTCTAATGTTACCGGACCTTTAGAACGCTGCTTCTTGAAGTAAGGCAACATATAATTGGAAGATTTGAGCCATATTAACAAATACACTATAGTGCATTAAAACACATGCAGTAGTGACTCTAAAAAATATTATTTAGCAAACTAATTTCTTTAATGTTAAAATTTATTGTAGTTCCACGACCCGCTATTCGTTTTTAAGCCACGCCGGTCACGTGACCCTGTAACAATGTTTACTGTAGGCTATTATACTTTTTTACTATAAGGATCCCTTGTCAATGAAAGTGGGATGGTCTAATACCACAATGGGATGGTCTAATACGTGGAGTTGTCGATCGGGTTTGCCATAGCTGATTAAAACTCTTGTTACTTGTGAAATCGGATCTGAGACTTTGGGTATCTTAGTTTGTATTTTACTTTTTTGCAATAAAAGTAATTTTTTTATACTGCTTACAAACTAATACTGGAAATACATTACTATCCTTTGAATGAAAATTTTATTGCATCATGTTGAAACATATTCACCCCAACATAAATTGGTATAAACATTGGTGTTCCTGGCTAGGCTTGG
Organism: Kuschelorhynchus macadamiae; assembly: GCA_030620095.1. NCBI lineage: Eukaryota > Metazoa > Arthropoda > Insecta > Coleoptera > Curculionidae > Kuschelorhynchus > Kuschelorhynchus macadamiae. Next base: position 535,564 of record JAUTXW010003137.1, on the reverse strand, counting down.
CATCGTCGTACGATCGACCTTATATTGTGAGGTAATCTTGGCAGTGGCTAAATATGTAAATAATGAACTCTATTTTTATTCTTCCTCTAAGTCTTTTATTTTGATGAAGTAAATTATTTCGTTGAAGTAGGACAAATACTTTTAAGCAAGTTAAGCCAAGGTGGTCAGAGCTCCATATACGCATTAAATTTAAATTGATCTTTTCATAGCGTTTGGTTTGCTTTATTCGAATTATATACGTCAAGACTATCAAATAGTTGTAAGTAATAACTACATAACATGCAAGGCTTTTGTCTGTCAAAGTCATCGTAGGACGTATGCATAGGAATAGAAAATTGTTAAAATCTATTACAATTGTTACATGTTCTAATTTTTAAACTGACCACGCTAATTCGGTACTTATGTTGCGAATTGTGTAATCATTTTGTTTTTTTAGTTTTGACATTCACACGTCCAAATTCCAAAGCTATTTTTTTAACCGACTTCAAAAAAGAGGAGGATATCAATTTGACTGTATTTTTTTATGTACAGGGTGTCCGGATTTGGTTGCAAAAGCAGGTTGCATCTTGCTTATTTTTAAAGATAGAACCTTGCGGTTTTCACGAACCTGAACTAATTTTTTGTGAAACTCATGAAGCCGTAAACAAAATTTTCATAGCCTTCTTCGTTTATGAGATACAGGGCGAAATAGAAAATTTTGCATTTTGGGACCCACCTCGTATCTCGGTTATCCTTTAACTTAACGCAAAGGGAAAAATTGCTGCTTATGCAGTTTTTTACGCTGGATCCAGTGGCGTAGTCATATTTTTCATTTGAGTTATTTTTTAGATATGACCCAAAGTTGTGTTTTTTTTTTAAATGGGACACCCTGTATATTTGTCCAGAAATTGATTTGTCCTTTTAAAAGCTTCTCAAAAATATATAATAGTATGGGTCTATTTTAATAAACAACAACAAAAATCCTAATTTTTATAATTATCATCCCAAATTTTGCAGTAGGCCATGCAAAACGATGCCGTTTTCTTTTGTTTTCTTGGAAGCAAATGACATTTCTCAATTTTGTACGCGTATGTAAAATATAGCGCTAGTTTTTTGAATTTATTTATTGTGTAAAAATATATTTGTATTATTATGGAAGAAAACCAAACTTTCGAACATTATGAAAAGTACAATATGTTAGCTTGTTTTATATTAAGTAATGAAAATGTTGAAGCGGCTTCTGAGATTTATTTTAACAGGTAAATAGTTAATTTTTGCTTAATTTTTATTTAGATATCCAGAAAGGAGGCAACCTAATATATCCACTTTTTATCGGATAAAAAAGAATTTACTTAATCACGGATCATTTATCAAACCTCGTACGAAAACATATAATAAAGAAAATCGGGAGGCTGGGGAAATTACGGTTTTGGCTAATGCAGAAGCTTACCCTACAAACTCTTGTAGGGCCAGTGAAAAGAGCATAGGGATTCCAAAAACTAGAGTTCAAGAAATTCTAAAAAAGCACAAATACCACCCAAACAAATTTAGGCTCGTGCAGCACTTACAGCCAGGGGATGCAGAGCGTCGGGTAGTCTTCTGCAATTGGTTTCCAGAAAGATGCGATATGGTCAGAGATTTTGAAAGGAAGGTTATATGGTCAGACGAAGCACATTTCAGTAATTCTGGTATACTCAATAGGCACAATAGTAGATTCTGGTCCCAGGAAAATCAACACCAAATATTTCCCAGAAGACAGCAGGGCAGGTTTGGTCTAAATGTGTCCTGCTTCATATTAGGAACACATAAAATTTTATATATTTGAGGAAAATCTAACAGCCAATCGCTATATAGAAATTTTAGAGGCAGCTATACCTGAATTACTTGACGATGTTCCTCTAGCGCAAATTAACGAAATTTATTTTCAACAGGACGGTGCTCCTGCACACAATTCTAGAATGACGAGATTAACGAGATTATTTCTGGACAAAAATTTTACCAATCAATGGATCGGAACAAATGGACCTATAAGATGGCCCCCTAGGTCCCCACATTTGTCGATTTTAGATTTCTTTCTATGGGGATATCTGGAAAATAGAATTTACAAAGAAAATTTTCGCTATTTACAAAATCATCCCGTTATTTTGCTTAATTCCCTAAAACGAATACGGAAATTGTGCGAAGCATGCATAGAACAAAATGGAAATCAGTTTGAACAGTTCTTTTGATTTCCTTGGTTACTGTAGTTCTTATACGACAGTCGATTTTTGCTGAAAGGCTTGTTACATAATAATTTATTACTGTTTTGTTCTTGTGTTACATAAATCTAGGTAGGTGGTAGTTTTTTGGTGCGAAATTATCAATACATATTTTGATAAATAGATTTAATTACATATTTATTTTGATTTATTGTTAGGATGTAGATATTGTTAACGACTTTAAATAAAAAGCAGCATTGTTTTGCATGGCCTACTGCAAAATTTGGGATGAAAATTATAAAAATTAGGATTTTTGTTGTTTATTAAAATAGACCCATACTATTATATATTTTTGAGAAGCTTTTAAAAGGAGAAATCAATTTCTGGACAAATATACAGGGTGTCCCATTAAAAAAAACACAACTTTGGGTCATATCTAAAAAATAACAACTCAAATGAAAAATATGACTACGCCACTGAATCCAGCGTAAATAACTGCATAAGCATTTTTCCCTTTGCGTTAAGTTAAAGGATAACCGAGATACGAGGGGGGTCCCAAAATGCAAAATTTTCTATTTCGCCCTGTATCTCATAAACGAAGAAGGCTATGAAAATTTTGTTTACGGCTTCATGAGTTTCACAAAAAATTAGCTCAGGTTCGTGAAAACCGCAAGGTTCTATCTTTAAAAATAAGCGAGATACCCTGGCTTTGCAACCAAATCCGGACTCCCTGTACGTATATACATCGATTACCCCATGATTTGACCAATTTGTATGAAATTATTCAAATAATATTCTGGATGTTATCGGATTGGTCCCATAGCAAGCATATTTAAAAAAGTAAAAAAATGGCGGAATGACGCCATTTTCAATTATTTAGGCGAGCGCTGGATCCAATATAACCTATATATTGGATATAAGGTTCTGAAAAAGAGTCCGATATTTCACAGGGTGATTCCTCAATTATTTTTAAGGTAAATAGTTAATACAAACGTGTGGTCTAAAATGCTTCGTTTTCGAGATACAGGGTGTCAAAGTTTTATTTTTGTTTTTTTGCATAATTTCCTAAATAATTCCGATTTCTGGATGAAAATTTGTGTCTGGTGGAGGTTTTTTAACACAAGAAATTTGAATTTGATCTTAATTTAGCTCAAACTTGTAGGGGGCGCCAACTACATGTATTTTCTCACTTTTAAAGGCTCGTAAATTTTGTACGATATTTTGGTAAAAAAAATGAGTTCCTCAGTTTTACGTAAAAAAGGTTTTTTTTTTATTAGAAGTCGCTAGGACTTTTCGAGGTATTTGGATTTGAAATAATCGAGGTATTTGGATTTGAATAACAAAATGTAGGACTTTTTTTCCAAAATCTAAATCTAAAGAATTATTTTTCATATCCATAATGTATTATCGGTTTTTTTTTTCACATTAAAAATTTGAATCTGATCTTAATTTACCTCTTACTTGTAGGGAGCGCCACCCACATGTCTTTTCTCACTTTCATAGGCTCATAACTTTTTTGTACTATCTTGTATTACATTTTTGGTCAAATAAATGAATTTAATAAGTACGTAAGATAGTTATTGGTATTAAAATCTTTCGAGATTTATGATTTCTATGAGAATTATATGAAACAATATCATATAGTAACAATTGTTTTAATCTTTATAAGATTTATAAAAAACAACACACAGTAATTAAAAACAACAGACAATACAACGCTAGAACAAGTGTTGGAAATGCCTATCTCCTGCCAAGATGCATGTATCCAACCTTCTTCTCACCGATTCGTGCAATCTGATTTTTTGGTTAAGGTCTGGCGACCTAGGGGGCCATGGACGAGGCTCTCCTCGACATATCCAGCGATTATTGAAAGTTTAAATGCATTCAAATGCACTTATCCTCCACCATACAAAACAAAAATTCTTCCTCCCAATCGTTAGTAAAATGATACGTTTTAGATTTCTTCGCTGCACTCATTTTGTACTATTTAATAATAAACTTTGTATCGACGTAGTATTGCCTTCAAGTTGCAATTCAGAATGACTCCAATTCCTGCAGGCGCAACATTTATATCGGCGTGAACGAAAGTCTCGAATGTTCCCGTCAAACGCGCCGCCCGAAATTTCTAGAAAAGCGGCAAGAATAAAAAACGCGGCTTTTCTTTGACAAGTACCGCGCGTTCCTTTGATAAAGCCGCCTTTTGCCGCTAGCAGAGTGTTATTTTATTACGTAATAAATTTTTTGTAGTTTAGTTAAGTACCTACTTATTAAAAAAAATTTTCCTGTCGAGATCTACTCAAAAAGCACTCGCGATCGACCGTTTGAGCACCCCTGATCTACGGTTTACCTGATTTGCAGGAGTGTTTGAATTCAGTCTTACTATTTTTATAATGCATTATGGAAAATAATTCTTTAAATTTAGATTTGCCTATCAATGTCACACTCATCGATTGTTTCAAATCCAAATACCTCGAAAACGGTTGCTTCTAGACGACTTTTCGTGTAAAAATAATTGTAAAATTCATATTTTTGACCAAAAATGTAATACAACGTCTTACAAAAAAAGATATGAGCCCTTGAAAGTGAGAAAAGACGTGTAGATGGCGCCCCCCTACAAACAAGTAAGAGCTAAATTAAGATCAAAGTCAAATTTCTAATGTCAAAAAAACCCCAATTTTCATCCAGAAATTATTTAGGAAATCATGCGGAAAAATAAAAATAATATTTTGACACCCTGTATCTCGAAAACTAAGCATTTTAAACCACAAGTTTATATTAACTTTTTACCTTAGAAATACTTGAGGAATAACCCTGTGAAATATCGGACACTTATTCAGAAACACCCTGTATGTTGCGTTCACCATATCATCAGGAAAACTTAAGTTTAAAATTTAAAACTTCGTTAGAACTATAACTAAAATGGAATGATAAAGGATGAAATATTTTTTTTTGTAAAAAAGTAGAACCGACTTCAACAAAAAAACGTTAAAAAGTAAAAAATAAAATTTGATTTACGATGTCGTTTTTTTTATAAACGTTTTTATTGACATTATAAATTAAATCTATGAAGGAAACTCGAATCCAACAAATTCAGGTGAATTTACAAAAACATAATTCAGCAAAAAGTTTATTTGTTTATTTTTTAAATCTAGGGGTTTTTATAATGAACACACAATAACTTGTTCCTGTTTTTTAATGTTACATTATTGGTAACATGTTTACTTTTTACTTAACTAATTTGCATACGGAACGTTTTAGTATTCCGTAAATTTTTCCATTCTTTTCTGTTTTTGCCTATAAATATTACATTCTGCTATAATTAGCCATCATTTTAATCGTTTTTATACAAGGTTTATAAGAGTGTCCGATAATGGTATAATAAACAAATTGAATTAAACTTCGATGCTTGGTTCGAAGTATTTTTTTTTTGACAGTTAAGCAATTTAGTATTTTAAACTACCGGTGCAATGTAACACCTTTATTAGCCTATTTGGAATGTTTTAAATATAATATGATACTATTAGTTGATAAAATATTATCAGGGATTTTTATGGTTAAAGCTTGTTGCTTGGCAATTTCACGTGTGATTTGTATCACGAATCGGCAGTACTGTATTACGATAAAGATTCGATAATTATAGACTACGTGTTTATCTAATAATTAACGGAAAATTCATAATTTTGGCAAAAAGCGGACGCAGTATACGTAAACATTTTTTTATTGCATTATTTTTGGTTTCTTGAATTAAATGTACATCATTTATGTTTCGCCACCCATTTTCAGGGTTTATTTTTGTAGATAGAAAAAAATAAATACAAAAGTTGTATGGTTTTCAGGGAACTTCCTAGAAAAATAACTGTGAATATACAGGGTGAATCAGAAACTAGTAGCGCACCAAATTTTGTTTTTTTCAAATGAAATGTCCCGTATATTTTTGATTTTTTAGATTCTCCTTATTATTCCCTTTTCAAAAATGTGTGATATGTATGATATGTTAGTTTTGCCCAGCAAAATGGGCTATTCCATTGAAGACAAATTAAATATAATACGGCAGGCCATAAACTATTTAGGCCTGCATTGTACCAAATGAAGCTGAGAGAAAAACACTATTGAGAGTTCCTGAAATGTTAAAAAAGAAGACGACCAAATAGTAATCATAATGTAGACACAATCGGTATTTTCAGGAATCTTGAAACTCGTGGAAATTTGGAACTCAGAGTAAATCTTTTGCTTATACCTACCCATCCAACATCGTCAATATTATTATGAGCAAAAATAGTATGAGAAACTGACTGATAATTGAAAAGTAAATTGTCTTTTCGTCGTCCATTCCTTGGAAACTTCCGTAATTGGGTAAATGTATTTGATTTCTCGCAGGGAGACAATGAAATGTAATCATTTTACAATTTTTGTTTTGTTTCTATCTCGACTAGGGGAAAGAAAGTTATATAATAAAATGAATTGATTTTGTACGTCTTCCCATGAAGCCTACAATCTTCACTATCTAGAACTGTTAGCTAATTCGAGAACGAATTGGAAATCCTTTTCAAATAAAATTTATTATTTAAGCATTTCCTGAAAATGATGTGTTTATAATAATGGCATGTCGAGGTGAAATTGTGAAACTTAATTTCAGTGATACGCAATAATATCTGTTAATATCATATTTACCAATCACGTCCTATAAAGGCTAGTTTTGTTATTTTATTTTATCAAAGCCGACATATTATTTTAGATATGTTTTGAAAAGCAATAATACTATCCAATTACTCCGTAAGAATTTGTTGGATTTGTTATTTTTCCCTCTGAAATATCTTTGTTAGGAATGTACAGGTGGGAACGTTCCCCCCTGGAATTGTTATGGTAACTGGTAAAGTTTGAAAAAAAAATTGGAAATGTTAAGTGTTCAGTTGTTCAATGTAGGTTATAATAATTAAAAGTCAGATATACAAAGCGCTTGGAAAATATAATAATTAATGAAAAAACTCAAGTTATATGATTTTAGCTAATAATTTTAATAAACTGTCATATAAACTATGCTAACTCGCTGAAATAAAACGCAAAAACGTCCAGCTACAAATCCAAAGCCTACCTGTTAATAGCGGCAAACCGTAAAATAATGACCCGCCGATGAACTAAATAGTGTTTTCAGTTCATAATGACCCACTTATAACATTTTATTTAGTGATTTTTTTTCACACTGTTCCTTACAGTTATGCAGATTAATAAAGATTCTATTGGAGCCTTGTTTTTTCCAGTTTTCTGATTTCCCAAAAATTTTAGGAATAATTGCAATGATAGATGAAAATTATTTCCACTTTACCATTGTCACTTTTTCAACTCTACAAAACGGTAAGGTTAATTTTCCAATCCGACGTTTCGCATTCGGGAGACCATCATCAACTTTCTTAATTTAAATGCGAACTATTCAACTGACTATGTATTCTTTTCACAACTTTCTAGTGCATACAAAAATCTAATAAAATATAAGAAAAACCAACTAATATTTGTTTATGATCTTCACTGCAAAAGGGGCATTTCTTGTTTTATTGTACTTGTCACACCATTCAAGGTATCTGTACAAAAATTAATAAATTATTTTTGTGGTATCAGTTCATACTTTGGCATCAGCCTATTTTGGCAAGGTTACCTATAGCCCGGGAGAAAAATTTGAGAAACTGCTTTGTCAAATTTCGTTTTGCTGCTTCTTATATTATACAATATAAAGACTAGGCTTAGGATAAGTATGCATTTAAAAATCTAAAAATATGCATGCAAATATGCTCCGAAACAAGGGAAAATATGCACTTAAAAATGCATTTATTATCGGATCAAAAAAACAGAAATAAAGCAAAAGTATAGCAATTAAAATATTATATTATTTACACTTCAAGGTATGCTTAAGACGCTATTTTTACCAGTAATTATTATATTAATACAACTATACATTGACCATCCAAAGTCCGTTCCCCCCCTACTAATTTTTGAGCCAACTCGTATATCGCAACGAAATTTGGAGGGCTTAAATAGGAGATGAAAAGCAATTTTTTTATGCAAAAATGATAGCTAAAAGTTATAAAATGGCGGCTACGCGCCATCTTGAATTAATATTTTAAATACAACACCCCGCATATTATTCCATTGTCAAAATCTGCTCATTATTCTTAACATTTTTCTCCGATACACTTTATTCCTAAATGTAATTGCTTTCGAAATAATGACGTTTGAAAATTGACATTTTGGTCATTTCAAATTCAATCAAAAATACGATCAAGTTTGCGTTGGAAACAAAATCGTTGTCGCGGTAACATCTTGATAACTAACTGTCAAATAGTCCGTTGAGCATCTTAATTATTTTATGAAAAGTGTGACCATGGCTCGCAGTTTACACGATAAATTTGAAGCAGTTTTGATTTTTGGAGAAGCTGGAAGAAATTTTCATCTAGCAGTCCGTATGTTTAACGATAGATTTCCCGAAAACCCTATTTCGCGGTCATATTTGAGCAAACTTTTAAATAAGCTCCAAGCAACTGGTACGATGAAAGATGCTCCACCTCTTTCAGAAGAAAAAAAAATTGAAATTGTTGCTGAAATGGTAATTAATCCTACTCAGTCGACGTCTGCAGTTGCTGAATCCTGCGAAGTAAGTTCGAAAAGTGTCCTAAAAAATGAAAAATTTCATCCCTATAAAATGAAAATCCTGCATGCTCTCACGGAGGATGATCCAGACCGGAGGGTTGAATTTTGTGAGTGGTTAACAAGAAAAATTGAAGGAGAACGATCCTTCCTAAAACGTGTATGTTTCTCAGATGAATGCACGTTTTTCCTTAATGGAAAAGTCAACAAACAGAACGTACGATACTGGAGCGATACTAATCCGCATATTTTTAGAGAAGGGCATACCCAGTTTCCTGAAAAAGTTAGTGTTTGGGCGGGGATTTTGGGCAACCACGTTGTTGGACCGATTTTCATCAGAGGCAATCTTACAGGAGATCTTTACAGAAATCTTTTAGAAACTGAAATTGAACCTCGAATAAGACAAATTGTATTAAACAATCAGGAAGAGTTAGAAAATCGTGAAATCATATTTCAGCAGAACGGAGCACCTCCCCATTTCTATCGCATGGCTAGAGAGTTTCTCGATACACACTTTCCTGGGCGATGGATAGGTCGCAGGGGAAGTACAGAATGGCCAGCAAGATCTCCGGATCTTACCCCTCTAGATTTTTTCCTTTGGGGATATCTGAAGTTAAAAATCTACGCCACTGAATGTCAAACAATAGAAGAGTTGGAACGCAGAATAAGAGAAGCATGTAAAGAAATAGATGAACAGACTTTCATCAACGTGAGAGAAGCCATTCATAATAGGGCACTTTATTGTCAAGATTTAGGAGGGGGCTACATCGAACACTTGATAAAATAATTATTGTTGGGGTTAAATAAGTGTTATTCAAAAATAAATAAAATATTTTTTTACCAACTAATTTGTTTTCCTTGTGAATTTACAGAACAAATTCGTAACCTTCAAGATTTTCTGGTAAGTGGTACTGTTTATCCTTAAAATACTGTCTTTACGCCTCTTATTAGTCGAATTCATTAAAAGATTTAACTACAAATTAATTAAAAATTTAGTTAGCAGAATTTTTTATCGAAAGTGACTAAAACCATTACTTCATTTTAAACCGGATTTTCAATTTTTAAACGTCATTATTTCGAAAACAATTACATTTAGGAACAAAGTGTATTAGAGAAAAATGTTAAGAATAATGAGCAGATTTTGAAAATGGAATAATATGCGGGGTGTTGTATTTAAAATATTAATTCAAGATGGCGCGTAGCCGCCATTTTATAACTTTTAGCTATTATTTTTTCATAAAAAAATAGCTTTTCATCTCCTATTTAAGCCCTCCAAATTTCGTTGCGACATACGAGTTGGCTCAAAAATTAGTAGGGGGGGAACGGACTTTAGACGGTCACTGTATAATAAAAGTATTTATTTAAATAAAATTTTAATATATAGCTAACTAAACAAACTAACTAAAGAATAAACCTGTTTAAAATTTATTATTTACGCTATTCGACAAGTTGCGGTTACATTTTATAACTATATGATGTAACAAATTATCAAATTCAAATTTTCTTCTATTATCTGACAGTAGTAGTTTATACTCGTTCAACATCACAAGATACAATTGGAACATATTCAAACAAATTCAAATCACTGTTTATTAATGTCTCTTTATTGTCCAAAACTGCACTAATATTTTTCAACCAATATTTTTAGTGTTTGTTATGGTTTCACTCACTTTTTCTATCAGTTCTACGCTTTTTGACACAGAAAGTCCTTTCATCTCCAATTTTTTTATAGTATCAGACAAGCAAGAAAATTGTTTTTAGTTCAAATTAAATCCTCACGTACATCTCCTCTGCGCAACACTTGGTGATGGGGGACAGGGGGATGTTTCCTGCAGTTTCCCTAAATTTTTCTACCCGAGTCGGAGCTTTTAGGAATACTTTCTTCACCGAGGAAATCAGATCGGTCACTCGTGGATAAAAAGCACGAACTTGTTCTGCAACTCGATGAAGTCCAGGGGCAAGACATGTATCATTTCAGGGTACAATATTTGTAGACCACTCATTGCTTTACACATGTATGGAGCAGCATCTGTAATTGCCCCTAACACTCTATCATATTTAATACCACCGAGCCATAAAAGAGTGAGAGAGTGGTTGAAAAATCCAGCAACAGTTAAATGATTTGTTTTGTCTAAGGTCTTCATTGTAAGTAAATATGATTTATCCCTTTCTGCTTCTACACCCAACACACCAGAAACAAAATTAGCAACACATCTCTGCTCAAATCAGTTGTTTCATCTAGTGACACCCATATACTTTTATCTTCTCCTTTTTGCCGCAATTCGGTAACTGTCTTATTGTACAAATCTGGAACATAGTTTTTCCTTAACGTGGATTCATATGGAATTGATGTCTTTGTGTACTGCTCTAACATGACTTCAAGGCAGGATTACTTAATTTATTCAGTGGAATATCGGCACCAATAAACGCCTTACACAAATCCTCATTGAACTTTGATCGTTTGGGTCCCGGTCCTGGTGAAAATGCTGTAGAGATTAAAACTTGTTTTTGAGCACACTTTTTACTTTTTTGGATCTGATGCTTTATAGTTCCTATGTGTTCTGTGAGAAACTTGCACGAAAGGATTTGCATATGCTTTCATGCAAATGCATATATATATATATATATATATATATATATATATATATATATATATATATATATATATATATATACAGTACTATATTCTTTTATTGAGCGGTTTTTGCCCAAAACAAAAACTGATTGTTGCTAATGCTTGGAAATGTATGTTTTAATTAATTGCTTTCTTTAAAACTATATGTTTAAGAAATAACCAAACATAATTTCCCGAGGTTATTGAATGGGGACAGTGCTAATGATGTTTTTGGTATATCAATTAAGGTTTTTAGAAATTCAAATCACTTCGGACAATAGTAAAGTCATCATGAATAAAGAAATGTGCATGCGCACCGTTTTGAATTTTTTTTCCGTTTACGTAATATTTCTATTTACTATTCCAAAATACTCCCCCACCATACGTGGACATGTTTTTTCATATTTATACTGGGAAAATTATGAAAAATTAAGCAGTATTCACGTAATTGGGTGGTGTGAAGGAGTGATTGGTGGACGATATTAATATATTTTGTTTAAACTTCTTGGTAGAATGCTGATAATGAGCGAAGCTGTGATTGCTGCAAAGGCGCTACGCAAGTAATTTTCCGTTTTGTTATTTTCTATTTTTTAAGCTTCATACAAAATTGTTTCAACTTTTCAAACAAATATTAGATACTAATACATGTCCCGCATTGAAGTAGTAAAAATAAATATACATTATCTGGATTTGTCAATTAATATTTTTTAATTATTTAGCTAATTTTTATATTTGATCTTTGTTCTTAATTAAATAATGTTAATGTAATGTTGTTTTGATATATGTAGTTAAATGAAATACAATAAAACGTAACTTATTAACAAAAAAACTACCCTCGTTATGGATCTTTCCTTTTATTAGGAATAGTGAAATGTGACCCAGTTTAGTTCACACGTATAAGCATACTGTCTTTTCAAACATTTCTATTGGGCGCCATTTTGTTCCATCATATTGGATTCCTACCAATATTCTACCAGTTTCTATCTGTGCCACACTTGATTTTTGGGCATAATTTAAAACAAAGTCAATAAGTAGTTTTTAGATTGACACAAACTGTCATTTTGTTACGTTATATTGAATTCGTATATCACATTTAATTTTTCTGCAAAATATAAAATCAATTGAAAACGATTATTTTGAAGTTTATCACTATATCACATCTAAGCTTGTACAAAATCTGTAATCAATCTTGTATGCAGTTTTTTCAAGCTGATTTTTTAAAATATTTTATTAGGCCGCCATTTTGTTTTGCTCTCTTATATTCATACAAAAATGTTACCAGTTCATTCTGATATAACACTTGATTCTTGTGGAAAATGTGAGGTAAATTACAAACAGGCTACCGACGAAATTGATAAAATATTTTTTGGCATCTAGAGTCGTTAAAACCTGAAGATATGAAGCACTCGAGAGTGTAATTTTTTCACGATTACAATCATTTTATATGGCCGCCATCTTAAATTACTACTACCGTTTTACTAGTTCATCTGTATACCACAATTTTGAAATCAGTTTATGAAGTAGTTTTTTCAGGCTGAATTTTTAAATTTTTTATTAAGCCATTTTGTTCCGCCATCTTGGATTCGTACCAAAATTTTACCAATTGATTCCTACATAATACATGATTTGTATGCAAAATTTGAGATATATTAGATAAGTAGTTCTTTAGTTATAATTTTTTTAACATCTAACTAGGCCGCCATTTTGTTTTTCCCTACTAGGTCCTTAATTTTTGACCAACGGAATTGAGCAAACATGTTTTTCAGTATAGAGAAACGTATAGATCTAAAGAAATATCTGAGGGTGATTTTTTTACGATTACTATACTTTCCTTTTACGAGGGAAGCAAAAAGTAAAAATAAGATTAGCGATACGAAATTTTGCTTCAATATATTTTGGTTATTTTGCTGTAAACCGGATATTAGTAATGTGCTTTCTTTGCGACGACCAAAAACTGTTAAGTACTTTTACTTCACAGCGATAATGACGTTATCAGCAAGAAACGTCAACTTTTTGTTGGTTGTGTCTTATACCTATTGTTCAGAAAAAAATAATTAGATTTAAAACTTTTTTTTTGTTTTTCAGGTATATTATTTTAAAGTAAAAACCAAATGTCCATTATATTTTAAAGTCCTTTGTTTTCTAATTTTATTAAACTATTTTATGTGTTTGTCATGATCCAAAGTATTTTCCACCGTCTCGGTTCTTTGCCACTTTTAATTGATTGACTTAAACTTTTGGTCAAAAATTAAATTTTTCTGTACAATTCAAAGTTAATTGAATATTTTTTTGGCCGCCATTTTGATTCGTCATCTTGAATTCGTACTACAATTTTAACCTATATCAAATAGGGTCTAGGGTCACTGATACGTAAAGATCTGAAAAAATCTCGGAGGGTGTTTTTTTTACGATTACAATAAATAAATAAACGATGTCTTTATTAGGGGCGGGGCTCAGCCAAAGGGTGCTTAGGCCCAACCCAAACCATTTCATTACAATATTTTTTTCTTAATACTATTACTGAAAAACAATACCTAACCTGCTTACTTAAGTAAGTTAAATATTGTGTGATTTATACTAAGTAAGATTACAGAAAAGATATACGAAAAGATGCATGAAAAGACATATAGCCAGACCAAGTAGAAAGAAAATATTAGAAATGTTATTACATATTATCGACATAAAAACTTTTAAAAATTTTACAGGAGAGGGGAATAATATGAGAAAGATCACTTGAAGAGAGTTTTTGACCACGTATGTAAAGCATAAAGATTTCTATTCATAATAGTGACCACACACCTCTTGGTAGTCAGGGTTAAAAGAAGTATATACTTGACAGTCGTCAGCGTACAAATGGATATTCACATCAACTGATTTTACTATATCAGCCGTATAAATAGCAAACAACAAAGGACCCAGAATGGAGCCCTGTAGTACTCCACTCGGATTCACTAAGCTTTCAGAAAGGTTAACCTCACTATCACATACCAATTTCACCTGCTGATGCCTATTTATCAAGTAACTTCTAAACCGATCCACGGACTCCTGTAAGAGACCATAATACTTCAGTTTAGAGATCAAAATGCCATGATGTATAGTGTCGAAGGCTCTTGAATAATCCAACATTGTCCATTATCCATTGCGCGTAATAAGTCATCAACAACGTTGGAAAGAGTCGTAGTAGTGCTATGTCCAGAGCGAAAGCCTGATTGTATACACGGTAAAATTTTATTTTTATCAGTATAGCCGTTTAATTGGTCATACACAACAGATTCTATAATTTTTGAGAGTACTGACAGAATACTAATTGATCTTAAGTGATTCAATTCAGAAACTTTTTCTTTTTTTGGAATGGGGGTAATAAGGGAATGTTTCCAGCGGCTGGGCACAACTCCATTAAGCAATGATGAATTAAACAAATGCGTAAGAGCAGGCAAACAGTAAGGCACACAGTTTTATCATGTCTCCAGATATTTTGTCTATAACTTTGGCATTCATAAGTTTGGAAGCAACTGTACTAGGTGAAACAAGCGAGAAGTTAAATACATTATTTGCGATATTTGGATCCAATTCCAAAGTGTTTAGGAATTTTTGTGGTTTCGATTCAATTCAAACTCTATGAAAGCCTTCTTTTGTCGGCGAATGGAGGATGTTACTAGATTACGAAGTTCTTTGTAATATCTTAATTTTGATTGATTTAAGCAAATGAAACACTAAGGGATTTTAAGGCTTTACGGTATTCATTAAGAGCATGATCTCTTTTACGAGGGAAGTAAAAGGAAAAATGTGAAGTGAAAAGTGAAGTTGGGGTAAAGGAAATTTGCCAATTTTTAAAATTATTTCCCCTTATTTAAATTGCCGGCAGTGTGAGTGTGCGGCAGCTCAATAAAATCCGATGGAAAATTTCGGATTCATAAAATACACATTATGCTAAATGGCATGCAACAAACCTGTTTTTGGATTATTAGACTTGAAGAATTTCCAGGAATATACTGAAATTTATTGGTTAAATACACGCTTCTATGTGAATATCATTAGTCAGCAGTTTCGGTCAATGTAGTAAAGTATATTGCGTTAATGCATCATCATCGCCAAATAATAAATAAACTGTTGACAGAACAATTTTATTAAAACAACTAAATAATGTTGGTGGTTAAATGGTTTGAATCATATTTGCAAAGCGGTACCTAAGGGTTAAATTTAAAATTGTGTTTCCCATCTTTTGTAAGTCCAGCATGGTGTTCCACAAGGAATAGTGTTGGGCCCTCTGTTGTCATTTATTGTACATTAATAATATAATTGATGTTGTAAGGGAGTGTAAAATTGAATTTTTTGCTGATGTCACCATGATCTATTTTCCTATTAGAGATGAGGCGGATTGTTAATGAAAATTTGGATAAATTATTCAAATGGTTATGTAAAACCAAGTTTAACACAGCTAAATCGAAGTTTTGTTTGTTTGGGAGTAAATATAGATGAAGTAATTTTCACATATAAAACATAAATATTTATATAAACAGTATTAAGATTGAACATGATAAACAAATATTTAGGTGTTATCCTAGACAGTAATCTTAACTTTCAAGCACATGCTGATTACATCACAAGGAAGTTTTCAAAAAAAGTAAGCTTTATCTCTAGAGTGGTCAAAAATTTGTCACTAAACACTAAACCGTTGATGTATAACAATATCGCAGCACCCCACCTTGAATTTTGCTCAACACTTATCTATAAATTGCCAGCTTTTAAGATCCAACAGTTACAACAATGCTTAGTGTCGTTAATCTGTTATCTGTTAAAACAGAAAATCATGTTCAATGTTTATTTGTTTTTGTACAAACTTAAAAATAGAATGTTGCCAAAATATATCTGTGATAAGGTTAAATTTTTTAGAAATGTTATTATTTCTTGTATGGTAACTATGAGTTACCATACAAGAAATTGTAATGATTTTATATTGTCTGGAAGATGCAACTCTGGTCAAATGCCTAATTCCCTTTTTCGTAAGGGTCTACACGATTTTAATTTATTACCTGGTGACCTAAAAGACTGTGATAACATAAATAGTTTTAAAAAACTAATGAGAGCCCATGTATTATCATCCTTGCTAATTTAGTCTCTTTTTTGTTATGTTATTTTAATTAAATTACTGTTTTTTTTGTTTGTAGCTTATATGCTAAATAAATAAATATTATTATTGTTATTATTATGACTTGTTGTCTCCTGTGGTTGTATTTTATACTGACGGGTTATACCAAGTCAGTACAAAAAATAAAAATAAAAAAAAAGGAAATGGAAAAAAAAAACAACTATTATGCTACATGTTTTCAAAATGACCGATTTCTGGATGTTCCAGTGAATGTCTGTATTAAGTCCTAATTGAACCAAATGCGGTGCAAACGTTGTTGGGGTGATGTTGTTGACCTGTTACTGATATGACGAGAGGAACAATGATGACTCTTTCCTGTTTCCACAGCCTTTTTACTTCCATTGCCAAGTCGGTGTATTTGGCGAACTTCTCACTGTATTTCGCTTGGATGTTCTCGTCGTTGGGGACAGCCATGTCAATTAAATAAGTGATTTTCTCTTTTTTGGATTGAAAGGTGATATCGGGTCTGTTTGCGGGGATTGTTTTATCTGTGTGGATGTCAATGTCCCAGTAGAGCTTGTAGTCTTCGTTTTCAAGTATGGATGTTGGTGTATAGTGGTAGTAAGGGTTTGTGTTCTCCGTTAGTTTGTATGTTGTGGTTAATGCTTGATGAACCACCTTCGCTGCTGAGTTGTGTCTCGCGGTGTATTCAGTTCCGGCCATTATTCTACATCCACTCGTTATATGATCGATCGTTTCTCTCTGCTGGTGAGATCTCCCACACTTCTCATCTTCAATGGTTGTGTCTTTGATGATGTGCTTTTGGTAGTTTCTGGTTGCTATGACTTTGTCGTGGATGGCAAGCAGGAAGCCTTTTGTTTCGGGGAACAGCTGCCCTTCTTGTAACCACGTATATGAAAGCTTTTTATGTATATGGTCTTGCTTTATGTGGTATCTGTGTCTTCCGTGAAGTGTTTTTTCAGACCAGGTGTTCATCTTTTCTAGTCGTGATTGGATGTGAGACAGGTCGAGCGTTGTATAATTCTTGTCTGCCTTCGCTATTGCCTTGTGGAGGTTAGTTTGTTTGTTGTGGAAGAATTTTCTGAGTTCGTATTGTTTTTTATTTAGCGATTGTATATCTATAATTCCCCTCCCTCCTTCGTTTCTCTCGATGGTGAGTCTTTCCTTGCATGCGTTGGGATGTAACTTCCTGTGTTTAGTGAATTCAGAGCGTATGAGAATGTGAATGTTTTCTATGTCTGTGTGTGACCATTTAATGGTATCAAACGAATACGTAAGAATAGGTATAGCGAAGGTGTTAATAGCTTTCGTTAGATTTCTGGAATTCAGTTTTGTTTTTAGTAGCTTTGTGAGTCTGGTTTTAAATTCCGTCTTGAGCTCTGATTTGAAATGAGTGTGGTTAATTTTGGTGCTTTGATGAAAGCATAGGTATCTGTATATTTCTTCTCTTATTATTATTATTATTATTATTATTATTATTATACAAGGTAAAGGAGGATTTGCATTTCCATGTCAAGATTAAGGAGAGAACTCCTCAAATGTTCGTACTCGGTCTAAGTTTTTTTGAGATGACATAATACCTAAAGTTTGTTTTTACTTCCCTCGTAAAAGGGAAGATATTTACGTTTCAGGGTCCCTAGAGGCCGAAAAACATGTTTTCTCAATTCCGTCAGTCTGTCTGTTCGCGGCATAGCTAAAACACTGCTTTCCCGATTGATGAATTTTGGTCAAACATACATTAAAAATTGGCCTGAATTTGAATTTGTTTTTATGTCTGCAATCATTCTAGATATATTTTCGGTTACTTCTGCTGTCTCAATAGGTTTACAGTCGAGTAGATTAGATTATTTAAAAATATGGAAATCGGTAGAAACTTTGTTAAGACAAATTAAAGAAAAAATAAATGAGGAGCACTTTTTAAAATTTCATGATCAAAGCAAACATTATGTCGAAGATGTAAATAATAAATTTCAAGCTAACGATCAGATTTTATTGGAAATATTTCCTGAAAAGAAAATGCTTAGTGGTGAAAAAGCACATGACGAGGCTTGATCTTTTTCTCCATTTCAAAGCTACAAATCTGTATATTATGAGATTCTGGACCCTGTTTCAAATAGTATAGATGACATATTTGTTCCAAACAAATCATTACTCCTAGATTGTTCCTATTTTGACCCCAACAAGTTTTGCGATATTTCTGCTATGGCAATAAATGATTTTCCTGAAGATGCCCTTTTAACGGTGGCTAGACTTGTAAGTGTCAATAGAAACATGTTGCTAACAGAACTTATATAGTCTTTTTGGACGATACAAGTGAAACTGACAGCAGCAGTGAGGATGAAGAAAAAAATAGTGGAAAAAATAATAGTAATGCTTGTAAACGTAAACATTTAGCTTCAGAAAAAACAAAATGTTTTAACTGTCTACCTTGCGTTCTGTTTGTACTAAACGAAGTGATTACTCACTCGGGATTTTATCACTTTTATATTACTATTAAATTTTTTATGACCTTACCGATAACCCAAGTATCTCCCAAAAGGGTTTTTACTAAATTAAAAATAATAAAAAACAAACTAAGATCTCAAATTGACTAATCGATTTTATCAACATTTATTTTGATGCATGCAGAAAGGGATTTGTTTAATAATTTAAATAAAGATGACATTATTAACTCTCTTGCAGCTATAGATGGCGAACTTAAATTTTTACTGGTAGACTAAAAGTATTATTGTTATTATTTCGTTTATTTTTATTTTAAACCATTTGAATTAGCTAGAATGTATGATTTTTATGAGTAAACTATTATTTAATGCTTGTATAATATTATAATATGTTTTATTTAATTTATGAAAATACAAAATTTCGTTTTTTATTTAGAAAAAGGTAACGTAATATTAATTAGAGAATGTCGAAATTACAAAAAATATTTCAAAAACTAGGGCCGCAAATCTCAGAACCGCCGGGAGCCCAATCAGCTGCCAATCCGACACTGCTTCTAGAAGAAATGTAATATTGGTTTTAGTTAATACTCTTGACTTTTTTGATTGATATCCCTCAGATTTTCTTTTGAGGAGGGCGACTAAATTTCTAAATTTGCTGATATCAATATTGACTTTAATAGATAGATAACACAGGGTAACAAAATGAAAACAAAAATTTGGTGCCGGAAATCTAATATCTGGTTTTAGATGTTTTTAATGTGCTGATTCCAAAAAATGCCACCAGATCTTTTCTATCAGCTCTAGTTTTTGAGATACAGGTTACAGGTTAATTGATATTTTTTTCTGATAAAGGACAACAAATAAAGAGATAAATATGTACTTAATCTTCAAAATAGAAATTTCCTGGAATCTAATTAACCAAATGGATAACTGGAATTGTCCCTGACCCAACGTTCTTATACTAGGAACTATCAACACACTGCTCTTAATTACTTTTATACCTGTAATTGCCTATGACCCGATCCTTCTATACCTGCTTGGCTGTACTTGATTTAGTATATTGCTGAGTTTTCTCAAGTAAAGGTGTGCTATCATTTTGTGTAAATTTTGGTCGTTTTGTAGTATCAAGACACTAAACTGAAAAAATGACATCCACAAGCAGACGTACCTGTATAAATCATCCCGATGTTTTTTGTTATGTTGGTGAATACACTTTGAAAGAGAGCAGAAAAACGATTTCTGACTTTGTAAAAAGAGCTTATCTTGCCTATTTTGGCGTTCATTTAGGAGATCAAGATAAATCTTGGGCCCCACATTTCATATTTAAAACATGTGTTGAACATTTGCGACAGTGGCCAACTGAAAAGAGGAAGTGCCTAAAGTTTGGTGTACGAATGGTTTGGAGAGAACCGCGAAACCATCATGACGACTGCTATTTTTGTCTCGTTAATATTAAAGGCATAAATAGAAACAATAGACACAAATGAACATATCCTGATCTAGATTCTGCAAGAAGGCCTGTAGCGCATTCGGAAGAAATACACGTTCCGTCATTCAGCAATCTACCCGAACTGACAGAAGATGATACAGAAACATCAACGTCTGACGAAGTTCGAAGAATTCAATCAGAAAATGACAGCGAAGTTGAAGCAGATTTAGCAACTCCGCAGTGTTTTAATCAAGAACACCTAAACGATCTTATAAGAGACCTGAATTTCTCAAAGGAATCCTCTGAATTTTTTGCATCCAGATTAAAAGAAAAAAAATCTACTTTGTCCAGGCACTAATATTACATTTTATCGTAAAAGAGATAAGGACCCGCTGCCTTTTTTCGCTCAGAAAAATGACTTGGTATTCTGTAACAATATAAAAGGGCTCTTAGAAAAAATGGGTTTGCCTGAATACACTCCAGATGATTGGCGCCTTTTTATTGACAGTTCAGAACGTAGTTTAAAATGTGTTCTTTTACATAACGGTAACAAATATGGCTCAATTCCTATTGGTCATTCTACTACCATGAAGGAAGAATATAAAACAATTGCGTTAGTTTTGAGAAAAATTAAATACGAAGAACATCAGTGGGCAATTTGTGTTGATTTATAAATGGTTAACTTCCTCCTTGGACAGCAGAGTGGTTATACAAAATATCCTTGTTTTTTGTGCCTTTGGGACAGCAGAGCTAAAAATGGGCACTGGGTTAACAAAAATTGGCCTTCAAGAGATGTCAGGATTCAAGGAAAACAAAACGTGATCAACGAACCTTTGGTTTCAAGAGAAAAAATCTTACTTCCGTCCTTGCATATCAAGCTAGGCCTAATGAAGCAATTTGTGAAGGCTTTAAATCGAGATGGAAATTGTTTTGGGTATTTGTCACGTAAATTTTCTGGCATTAGCACGGAAAAACTAAAAGCTGGTATATTTGATGGTCCTCAAATAAGGCAACATGTTAAATATCCACAATTCACCACATCAATGAACGAGACTGAATCTAACGCTTGATGTTCATTTGTTCAAGTAATACAACATTTTCTTGGCAATCATAAAGCAGAGAATTACGTAGAATTAATGGAAACTATGCTTTCAAATTTTAATATTCTCGGCTGTAACATGGGTATAAATGTTCACTACCTCCACAGCCACCTAGAGCGTTTTGCAGAAAACTTAGGTGGTTGTAGTGAAGAACAGGGGGCAAGATTCCATCAGGATATTAAAACTATGGAAGAGCGTTATCAAAGACGGTGGGATAGCCACATGATGGCGGAATTCTGCTGGAGCCTTCAGCGAAACTGCCCTAGTAAACTCCATTCTAGAAAGTCGTATAAAAGAAAATTTTTGTGATTAGAGACTAATGTAATTATGTAAATTAAGTTTTTGCAATAAATACTCAAATCCATGTGTCTTTGTTTTTTTAACTGGCAATAGTAATATATATTATAACAGTTATAACGTAAAATATATACACAATTTAAAAAAAAAAAAGATCTGATAGACAAAATCTGAGAACTTTTTTACATTCTGCATCCAAAAATTACCCAGCAACAGTTAAAAAATCGCAGGCACCAAAATGTGTGTTGGCCTGTTTCATAGATCATTGTTCTTATCATAGAATAAAACGCACAGAGAGATGAAGGCCTATAGTTAGTAGATAACTTCCCGAAGTATACAATAACTACTTTTTCATCCCCATAGTTCTGAACATTGTTCACTCTGCACCATTTTTGAAACCTTTTGAAAATGTACTCATATTTTGGCCTGGATTTTTCGGGAAGCAACACGTCAATTGCCTTGGATGCTTCCTGCTCAATATCCCAAGGAATGCTGAATGATGACGATACAAAATGGCGGTATTAAAAAATCAGTCTGAAAAAATCAATTTATTGTGGAACAAAATGGCGCGCAATAAAAATGTTTAAATAACTATGTGCAGAACTAAATTGGGTAACACTTTACTATTCCTGATAAAAGGAAATATTCATATTAGGGCAAAAGGAAATCTACCGTTTTTTTTTTCTCATAGATTATCAAAGCTTGTTCTGTATTTGTAATTAATATTGAAACAATCAGAACATGGAATAATTGTCAGCAAATTAACTCTAACCTTTAGCTTTACGTGGGTAAACCTATTGATTCGAGGTTAGACAGGAATGTTAAAAGTTTAACCCGAAATTAAGTACACTTGGTGATTACCTCGCGATTGTAAGGCGACAAAATGATTTTGAAATTTCAAGTGACCGTCCAAAGTTCAACAGATCAAGGTACAGATCGAATTTTGCGACGTCTATTGTTTATGATTATTATTATTACCAGAGATATGATGAATTATCTTGATAAAGGCATTTTGAACTTCAACCTGTATTCTTTATTGAGATCAGACACGATATTATTTAGTATCAAATTTCATAGATTTAATCTAAGCTCGTAAAATCAACGATAGGCACTATTTTTATAGCTCTTTTATGGATATTGTAGTGTTATGTTTTATAATAAGGACCAATCCTAAACATACATAAGTAAAACATTAAAATGGATTATAAAATATATATCATTCCGCTCAAAAATATTTTTTTTTGCAAAGGTCAACCACTATAATTTTTTGTGTCGTAACTGGTTATTGTTTTGGCACTTCTTTAATTAAGAAAGCTGTTCTTGATGTTGGACACTTTAGATTATACGATTTTTAGATTATTATTTTTGATTGAACCTTTTTAGAGTTTGATATTAATGAGGAATTTGCATTTATCAATACTTAATTAAGATTAAAATGTAAATGGAATAAGTATTCATATATTTTTTCGTTTACAAGAAAATATTTTGATCATATATATATATATATATATATATATATATATATATATATATATATATATAAAAAATTGGAAATTTCCTTTGCCCGCACCATCACTCGTTATGAATCTTTCCTCTTATTATAAATAGTGAAGTGTGACCCAATTTAGTTGAGTACATAGTCATTTAGTAATACATATACAGGGTGGTCCATCCCAGCTCCCTTCTTCTGTAGCTCACTTATCATTTGAAAATATTTTTGATTATACAGGGTGACCCAAAAATTTTGATGTCACAATGACATATTTTTTAAAATTAGATGACCTATATTTTTTTCCACATTTAGATGGCTTCCATAGTTGTTTACAAACATCATCCTAAAATTTTATTGGATGCGATCGGTAAATAACCGCTTAAAAAAATTAAATATGAAAAAAAGTGAATTTACACCACTGGTTAAAAAAAACATAAAAATTCAAATATTGCCTCGACATAAGAATCAAACTGGGAGTATTAAATAAGGTTTGACAATCTCGCTGACCAAATTTAAACGATCTAAATTATACAGGGTCTACAAAATTAAGTGTCAAAATTACCAAACTTCAAAGTGCATTTTCGTGCATTATTTTAAATGTCAGAAAAGGTTGAAACTATTCTGGCCTACCCAAAACCTGAAACGGCCAAGCAACTTCGTCGTTTCCTGGGTATGGTGAATTTCTACCGGAGATTCATACCCAAAGCAGCCGAGATTCAAGCATCACTGAACACACTCCTCAAGAAAAAAATCAAAGGAAGATCCTCGTTACACTGGACCACAGAACCTCGTTCGAAGCCAGCAAGAAAGCACTAGCCCAGGCTACCTTGTTGTCGCATCCAAATGTCAGCGCACCCCTTGCTATATTCTGTGAGGCTTCAGACTCTGCCATTGGCGCTGCCTTGCAGCAGTGGGTAAATGATCAGTGACAACCACTTAGCTTTTTCTCCAAGAAGCTCAGTCCTACAGAGTGCAAATATGGCGCTTATGACCGTAAGCTACTGGCCGCTTACCTATCCGTCAAATATTTCAGACACATGGTGGAGGCAATAAACTTTAGTATTTTCACGGACCATAAACCACTGATATATGCATTTCGTCATAAGAAACGCCAAGTATCACCTCGAAATAAATTACGCCTCTAAATATTACATGAAATATTCCATCTATTACCGAAAAACCCAAATCAAAACTTTGAATCCTTCAAAACTTTCAGTTAAGCAAAAAAATTAATGATTCACGGCTGCGAAAACAAAATTAAGTTAATTTATTCCTCAAATCTTCTAAATCGATGTTTTATATTGAAACGTTTCATTATGAACAAAATTACAGCTTTACTTGTATACTAAAAACGTGCCAAAGTGTCATACAATTTCATCAAATAGTGAAACCCGTTAAAAAAATACACTAGAGCCAATTTTAAATTAATATAATTAGATTTTTTTTTAATTATAATATTCTATCTATTATCAAAAACTCCAAATCGATACTTGTAATCTTAGAAAAATTCTAATGGAGCAAAAAAATTAAAAAATACAGCTGCATAAAGAAAAATTTCCCAATTTATTACTCAAATATCCGAAATTGATGTTTTATACCGAGATGTTTCACTAGGAAAAATAATTACAGTTCTCAAACTAGAATTTATAGAGAAAGAAAACGTCCTATGTATACAGGCTGTCCCATAATTAATAGTACACAGCAAAACTGCCGGTTCTTTGGGTAAAAATATTGCGATTTAGCTATACTTTGCTTAGTCCAAAAGTTGACAGTACCCAAGATACAGGGTGTCAAAGTTGTAATTTTAATTTAGTTTTTTTCTTCATAATGTATGAACAGGGCGACAGAACGGCATCAAATTGAGACGTGGGGGTTTTTTGAAGCGAGAAATTCAAATCTGTGCTTAGTTCTGGTGCTGGTTGTAGAGGGTGCCACTTACGGTGCATTAATTATTTTTAAAGTAACGTAACTTTTTTGTATCACAGTGTATTGGCCCAAATGTTAAATATTATGTATTTTCCACTTCTTCTACGCAAAAAAGGCATACTTTGTTAATGTCCCACAGAGTGGCCGTTCGCAAGATTTTATTACAACCATTTTTGGGCCGACGAAAATCCCCTCGTTATTAGAGAAAGTCATTTTCAGCTGAACGTATGGGTAGGAATTATTGATGACTACCTAATTGGCCCACTTTTTTTACCAGCAAGATTAACAAGTGTAAAATTACATCTTCCAGCAATTTTCTGTTTTTTGGCCCAATAAAAATGCCTTCTTTTAATTTGACATCACTTAACTGGGGAAAGACTTGTCTTAGGTATTTAAATTCATCACCATCTTTATTCAGAGCCTTCACAAAGCTTTTCATCAGCCCAAGTTTAATGTGAAGAGGAGGCAAAAGGACACTTTTGGGATCAACAAGAGGTATAAATTTAACATTTTGAGATCCCGGTTGACATTCGCTTCTTTCTGGCCAAATTTTTGTTACGTAATGCTGATTTATTGCACGACTGTCACATAAACAAAGAAAACAGCAATATTTTGTAAATCCCCCCTGAAGTCCCCCTAATATTGCTATAACTTTTAAGTCCCCACATATCTGCCATTTATACCTATTGTAGTTTATTTTATCCAAAATCGTGCGCATATTTTCATAATTTTCTTTCATTGCAATTGAATGGGCAACTGGTATAGAGGGCTTTAAACTTCCATTATGCAATAACACAGCTTTTAAGCTATATTTAGATAAGTCTATGAATAAGCGCCACTCACGGGGAGAATGTTCAATATCAAGTTCCTGCATTAAACTGTCTATATCAATACACGCGCACAACGAATTTTCCATACTATAGAATTCAGAAAACATAACATTTCTTTTTCTGAAATTCGTAATTTTTGTTTCTTTGGCCAATAGGTTCCATTTCTTAAGACGGGAACCCAGAAGTTCTGACTGTTGTTTGGATAACCCCAAATCACGTTCTAAATCATTTAATTCACGGTGCACTGTTCTTCTGAGCTGCCTGATGATGCGTTATCTCCATTATCTCCCAAGTCAATAGCTTGTCAATTTAAAGGCACAATCGGCACTGACAAATTTGCATTATGAGGAACAGGTCGTATGGCAGATTGCAAATTTGGATATTCTATATTGTGGTTTCCCTTTTTGGAATAACTTTCAGTCTTTGTCAGGCAAAAATAACAATCGTCAGAATGATTGGTGGGTTCTCGCCATACCATTGGAACTGCAAAAGGCATACTTTTTCTCTTTTCCTTCATCCACTGCACCAATAATACACTACAACTAACACAATACACGTGGGGAGCCCACCGCTTATCTTGATCCCTAATTAACACAACAACATATTTAAAGTAACCAGAAATTCTTCACAAATAAAACAAAATTTGTCAGGAGAAATTTTGCAACTTCGGCGCGTTTGAGTCGACATTCTTGTCTTCACATACACTTGCTTATCGATACAGAGAGAACCACTCAATTCGAAACTCAACAGAAGAGTGATGTTTAACGTTTATTTTATGTCTAATGTTGTAAACAACCCAATCTAGGTAATTTTTTCGTTGTAAAATGGACCCATTTTGGTATTAGGGCGTTCCGAATATTTTTTTGTTATTGGGAGGGTATTTCCATTGTGAAAATAATGAGCTGGCCTGTGTTAGAAAAATCTTATCGACCAGTGTTTTTAATGTAATTAAGTCATTTTTATTTTTTTTCTCTAAAACGAACAAAACCCAAGAGACAAAAAAGTTGTATTTTTAGTTGCTTAAACTGAAAAAACTGTAATAGCTGCAAAAAGAGTGGCGTACTTTTTTTCTCAATAATAATGGTTCCGGTGACCCTTGATATGTGTTCTGGACCGTCAGATAGTGACAGATTTTGGCACACAAGCCTGGAATAGGGTTGAAAAATACATCGATGTTAAGTAGAATGAAAGGAAACTTACGAGTGGCCCCTGGGGATAACTACTATTCCTAATAAAAGATGTTTACCTATTTATAAAAATATATAAAACACCAATTTTTCCGTCCTCGTTAGGTATAACCGGTTGGGCGACAAAAATACACAAATAAAATATAAAGTAGTGTAAAAATGCTCATCATTTCAGACCGCTTGGGTTTCTTCTTCCACAGCAAATACCGATGACGCACTTGTCATTTGTTTGATCCCACTTCAACTCAAACTTTTTATCTATTTAATGAAAAGAAAGTCCCAAACGAGTTTAGTTGTTATTTGTTAAGCATCGCGCGTGGGTCTCGCTGCGATCATTAATTGTTTCCCGCAAGTGTTTTTATATTGTTTTGTTACACTCAAAATGTTGTT
Organism: Kuschelorhynchus macadamiae; assembly: GCA_030620095.1. Lineage (NCBI taxonomy): Eukaryota > Metazoa > Arthropoda > Insecta > Coleoptera > Curculionidae > Kuschelorhynchus > Kuschelorhynchus macadamiae. Next base: position 507,935 of record JAUTXW010003137.1, on the reverse strand, counting down.
TTTGCCCAGTCAAGGAAATAATATTCGTGAAATGCCGAGTAACAGGTTAGTTTTTTTGTTTTTTTTTTTTGATAATTGTTAATACGTTTTTGTTTATACGAAGTCGATGTCCGGAGTGTTTTTTATTTTGTACTTTTTTGGTGCGATTAAATAAACGTATCAGGAAGTCTTAAAGTAGCAAAGTGCATCAGTTTTTTCTCCATTAATTTTAATTAGACAAGATAACCCAATTAAATTTATTGGTATTATTATATAACTAGTAATAAAAAAATTTAGTTACATGTAATGGCTTATAATTTAGTTATTTATTTTTTCGTTATGGGTATTTTTTTCGATAATATTTGCTTAGAGAGTAGTTTGAACAATATTTTGCATAAATAACAAACGTTTTAGTATTCAATCAACAAGTAAAACATTTATTTTTAAATGTGTTCAGATTATTTGTTGCGTTTAGATTGACAAACAAAAATCTTTTTTAGCTTTTTCGTTACTGAATAAAAATATTTAACTTTAAATTAATTGAAGCAAATATTTAATAAAATTACATACCTCAACATGTAGACTAGTGGGTCTACGGAATGTTTCGGTACATAATATAAACAATATTATTTAAACAAGCATAAGAAATTATGTCGTTTACCTTAAGTTTTAATTTTTTTTTAAAATTTTGAAATCAATTCTTTTCTATTATTTAATGTTTCTTTCTTACGATCGGCGCACTGATGAGTCCCGATAGGATGAAAGTATTTGTACTATGTGTCTATAAAAACTTAAGGTAAATCACATAATTTCTTATGCTTGTTTAAATAATATTGTTTATATTATGGATCGAAACATTCCGTAGACAGACTAGTCTACATGTTGAGGTATTTAATTTTATTAAATATTTGCTTCAATTAATTTAAAGTTAAATATTTTTATTCAGTTGCGAAAAAGCCAAAAAAGATTTTTGTTTGTTAAAATATTTATTTTGGTGCAACATACGTATAATAATTCTTATGAATACAAACTACTTTTAAAATAACACGTTTGTTTTTTGTTCATACTTTAAAATAAAATAAATAATTTTGTTCCATCATATAGAATTGGTATATTGTTGACTCCTACATCACATTGAATAAGAAATTTTTTTCAAGTTGATATTTTAAACAGTTTATTGGTCGCCATTTTGAATTCGTACCACAATTTTACTATTAATTAACCTAAAAAGTAGTTTTTCAGGCTGATTCTTCTAATATCTTATTCGGCCAGTGTCCCGGCTTCATACCAAAATGTAACTAGTTCATTTCTATGTAATATGTATGATTTTTGTGCAAAATTTGAGGTAATTTGGATAATTAGTTTTTTAGTGCTACTTGTTTACTACATATTTACCAAAATTTTACCAGGTCATCTCCATAAGACCTTTATATTTTGAACAAAATTTTGAAGTCAATCGGGTAAGTAGTTTTTTAGCTAAGCAACAAACTGACAAACAGACGGACCGAAGGAATTAAGAAAAATCTGTTTTTTTAGCATCTAGAAACGCTAAAACTTAAAGCTATATAAAACCTTGAAGAGGGATCTTTTCACGATTACAAATATTTTATTTGGCAACCATTTTGTTCCGCCATCTTGAATTCGTACCACAACGTTACCAGTTCATCTACAAAGTTAATTCTTGCACAAAATTTGAAATCAATCTAATAAGTTGTTTTTTCAGGTTGATTTTTGAAATATTTTGTTAAGCGGCCATTTTGTTTCGCCATCTTGGGTTCGTGCCAAAATTTTATCGCCTTATTTCTAAGTAATACTTGATTTTTGTGCGAAATTTTAGGTAAATTGGATAAGTAGTTTTTTAGTAATCATTTTTTTATATTTCACAGGGCCGCCATTTTGTTTTGCCATCTTGGATTCGTACGAACATTTTACCAGTTGATTTCTACGTAATACTTGATTTGTGTGCAAAGTTTAAAGTTTTAGTTAGTTGTTTTTTAGTAATAATTTTTTTAACATTTCATTAGGTTGGGTTTTGCCCTGCCACATTGGATTTGAATTGAGAAAACATGTTTTTTTGGTATCGAGGGATCCTAAAACATGAAGTTCTATAAAAACCTGGGAGGGAATTTTTGACGATTATAATACTTTCTTTTTACAAGGGATGTAAAAACATAATGTATTAATAAACTAAGACACATTATAATATATACGTACTATTTGTTTTGTTAAGATTTTACCAGATTGTCCAAAAGAGTTTGTTATCCGTTAAAAATGGGTTTATCTTCCAGTTTCAAATTTTGAATGACAATTGCGAAATCATATAAATATATCTAAAAATATTAGGGAAAAAATTATACAGAATATTTAAAATCGTGGTGCATGCATGACAATTTTGCTTATTGTAGTGGCCACAGTAGTTGTCGCAATCGTTAATAATTCATCATTTATTGAGGTTCTCTAAGACTATTTTTAGTCGTTTTAAATATTTATTTATTGATATTTATGATTATTATGAGATGTATGTACAGCGTGGTCATTTTAGCTTGTCCACATTTTAATTTGCTATTAGCTTTCTTGTTTTCAAGATATTAACAGATTGTATCACGAAGTTTTTTTTTTGATTTAGAATGTTTAAAAAGAAAAGGATCAACTGTCAAATATATAACCATAACTTATATATAGCAAATATCTCGAAAACATTTAACAGGTATACCTTTTTGACGTAAAAATGAATTGGCGTATCTTTTGGCATCTGGGGACCCTAAAACGTGAAGATACGGAAAACCTGAGAGGGAAATTTTTTTCACGATTACAAACATTTTATTTCGCAGCCATTTTGTTCCAACATCTTGAATTAGTACCACAGTTTTACTAGTTGATCACTATGCCACAGTTAGTTATTAAGTATTTTTTAGGCTGAATTTTTAAATACAGTGAAACCTCTCAACAACGGACAGTAACCGTGCCACAGAAACTGTCACATTGTTTTTAACTGCAATTTTGGGTGAGATGCAGCATTATCCAAAAATTAAAGTATATTTCGGTTTTGCCTTTGCATTTTTCGGTCAAATTTCATCAACCAATCCGACATTATATCCCTTGTCATTTATATTTCCTTGTTATAGTACCATTCAAGTGGCAATTTTTCCACGCTTGATCCTTTAAAACAGGGGTGCTCAAACTTGAACTGCTGGCGATCTACCTCAATATTTTTAGACTACTTACGATCCACTGAGAGGCAGCAAGTATGTGTGATGCAGGGTTGTCGTACACACACGATACATACACCCTACCTACCTACCTACCTAGGTAGGGGTGTACCGTAGCATATATAGATATTAGCTTTCCGCACAATATACATTATTTTAGTCAAGTTTTGGGTTAGGTTTAGTTAGGTTCTTCTCTACAATATCAATGAAAAAACTCATAGTTATTCAAAATTGCGAGTTTATTGGTTGTTACAAAACGAAAAGAGTTACATATGGTGTTAAACTTAACTAAGGAGTGACTTTGGATGTTGAAGCGTGGCACTGCATGTCCTCAGCATACTTTTCATAAGATGGTACGTAATCACTGAGTGCTAATCGCAAGCATGATGACATATGATCGTCAGTTAGTCGATTGCGATATTATAACTTAATTATCTTCATTTCAGAAAACGCAGACTCGCACAAGTAAGTTGACCCAAACATTGCTGTCAGATGGAGGGCGATTTGCCTTAGATTCGGATATTTATTTTCAGATATAAAACACCAGAAATGTGTATCAGATGCTGTAGCTGAGATGTATATCTGATATAATCTGCCCCAACTCATTTTCAACAGAACATGAGTTCATATTAAACTGACTTGCTATTTCAGTAGCTAATTCCTCAATATTTTTACATGAAAAAGGATAACCCATAAATGATGCTACATTTGCCAATTTACTACAATCATAAAAACGCACTTCGAATTGTCCCAAAATATTTGATAATTCAGCCTCATACGTATCATAATTCAACTGAGGAATCTTTGCTTTCAAAGGCGGAAAATGTTTCAGATCCTTTCTTTTCAGTTGATCTATCATAAGTTGCAATTTACTTTTGAATGCGTTTACTGCGCTAATCATCTCAATAACAGTTTTTCCTTTACCTTGAAGCTCCAAGTTACTGGTGTTTAAGTGCATTGTGATGTCAGTCAAAAATGCCAAATCAGTCAGCCATTTTTCGTTTTTCAACATCTGAGTGTCATCACCTCTTTCGTCTAGAAAAGCTGTTTATTTCGGGCAATAATTCTTGAAACCTTCTAGGAATTTTCCGCGACTCAACCACCTGACGTCCGTGTGAAGAACTAAATCAGTGTGTTCAGCTGACTCCCTATCCTCCAACTGCAACTTAAAGCACACTAATTTATATATTGGTAGCTTGTAGTTTTTTACAAAATTGAAGAAAACGTTATATATATCTTCGTCACGGGTCTTCCCCTTCAGAGGAATGATTGTCAAAAATTCTTCCTTAGCCAACATGTCAATGAATATCATCCGAATAAAAATACACAGCTGGGCAGTGTCTGTCATATCGGTGGATTCGTCGAACTGTAAAGAAAAGTATGTACATTCCATGATATCATTTTTTAGTTTATCTGCCATGCCCTGACTCATGACTTCAATACGCCTTGTGACAGTCGGACGAGATAACTGAAGTTCTCTAATAGCAAACATGATTTCTGTTTTATTTTTAAAATCTCCAAATAAAGTCTCACCCGCTTCAATAAATGCTTCCTTCACATCCGATCCATCTTCGAATGGTTTCTTGTGTTTCGCCAATATATGAGATATTTTAAATGGCGCGATCGTAGCAGCTTTTGATTGTTTGGCTGGTCTTGTGAACATGGTTTGTTCTTTTTTCAAACAAGATATCAAATCACGTACTTTTCGTTTTCTTAATTCACTCTGTGGCCTCTCTAAGTTTCCACGCTTAGGTATTGCAACTGACGCACGACAAATAAGACAAATGCATTTATCCTTCACCATACAAAACAAAAATTCTTCCTCCCAATCGTTATTAAAATGATATGTTTTAGATTTCTTCGCTGCACTCATTTTGTACTATTTAATAATAAACTTTGTATCGAGGGAGTATTGCCTTCGAGTTGCAATTCAGAATGACTCCAATTCCTGCAGACGCAACATTTATATCGGCGTGAACGAAGTCTCGAATGTTCCCGTCAAACGCGGCTTTTCTTTGACAAGTACCGCGCGTTCTTTTGATAAAGCCGCCTTTTGCCGCTAGCAGAGTGTTATTTTATTACGTAATACATTTTTGTAGTTTACTTAAGTACCTACTTATTAAAAAAAATTTTCTTTTCGAGATCTACTCAAAAAGCACTCGCGATCGACCGTTTGAGCACCCCTGCTTTAAAACAACGGGGTTGTTTTAAAGCGTCATGCCCACATGACTTTTAATTTTTGACCAAAATTTGAAATTAATCGGGAAAGTAGTTTTTTAACTATGACGCGAACAGACAGACAGACAGACCGACGGCATTGAGAAAATATCTTTTTCGGCATCTAGGGACCCTGAAACCTAAAGATCTGAAAACATCTCGGAGAGCGATTTTTTTACGATTACAACACTTTCCTTTTACGAGGGAAGTAAACTTAGTTTTTGTAAATTTTCGGAACATTTAAATTACTGAAAAATTTGTAAAGTCTTGTTTATCACCCTGTATAAATATCTTTGTAACTTAGGTAAGCTACACGCTTAAAACCGTTATTACGCACTAAGTTTTACAAGAGATGGCTAAAAACCACATCTCAATATCTTTTCTCGTTTTAGAAATATTCGAATAAATGAAATAAATAAAAAAAATAAATATAATTTTTTCGATTAATCACTCTGTCTAAAGGGCCTTTTCACCCCGTATAGTTTGTATCTAAATTTGTAATTCAAGACAATTATATACACGGAGGTTCAGTAAAAATGTGTGCCACCAAAAATTTTAACTTTTGAAGTGAAAGTTTGCAAGTTTTGATAAGTAAATCCAGTATTAAATCTATATTGTATTTATTTTTAAATTTGCAATAAGCTTGTTGCATACAAATTACGACATCGCCGAATACATAATCAAACCTTGGCAACGAAATCGAGCCAGCTTAACGTGTTTTTGACGATACTGATAAGAGTGTCTGAGAAGTTTCGTTTCGTTACTATTTGTATTTATATCACCAACTTACTAAAAATTAAACAAGATACCTAAAAATTATGTAATTAAACTGATATACCCTAGTTATACAACTCGCACATTGGCGTGCATTAACTTCCTATAAGCGAGTTCGATCTCATCTGACGTGCTCGTTTTGCCTATCATTATTACTGCCCTTGTAAAAGGGAGGTATTGTAATCGTGAACTTTGTCTTCTCGAGATTTTTTCAGATCTTCACGTTTCAGGACCTCTAGATGTCGAAAAACATGTTTCCTCAATTCCGTCGGTCTGTCTGTCTGTCTGTCGCGGCATAGCTAAAAAACTACTTACCCGGTTGACTTCAAATTTTGGTCAAGAATTAAGGGTCATATGGGGATGACCTGGTAACATTTTGGTAAAAATCCAAAAACAATTTTAAATATCTTCCGATTTTTTTCTTACTTTTTAGCATTTACCAAGAAAATACTCTTAAAAAGAGATTGTTAGAGGTTTAAAATATACATTTTTTAAGGTGTCGAACCTTCTTGCTACGATCAATCCAAAGATGATCTGCGACCACCCGCGACCTCGGTACATAATGTCACTTTTGTATCAGTGAGTCACAATCAAAGTACAGGGTGTCCGGATTTGGTTGCAAAAGCAGGGTATCTCGCTTATTTTTAAAGATAGAACCTTGCGGTTTTCACGAACCTGAGCTAATTTTTTGTGAAACTCACGAAGCCGTAAACAAAATTTTCATAGCCTTCTTCGTTTATGAGATACAGGGCGAAATAGAAAATTTTGCATTTTGGGACCCCCCTCGTATCTCGGTTATCCTTTAACTTAACGCAAAGGGAAAAATTGCTGCTTATGCAGTTTTGTACGCTGGATCCAGTGGCGTAGTCATATTTTTCATTTGAGTTGTTATTTTTTAGATATGACCCAAAGTTGTGTTTTTTTAAATGGGACACCCTGTATATTTGTCCAGAAATTGATTTGTCCTTTTAAAAGCTTCTCAAAAAATATATAATAGTGTGGGTCTATTTTAATAAACAACAACAAAAATCCTAATTTTTATAATTATCATCCCAAATTTTGCAGTAGGCCATGCAAAACAATGCTGCCTTTTATTTAAAGTCGTTAACAATATCTACATCCTAACAATAAATCAAAATAAATATGTAATTAAATCTATTTATCAAAATATGTATTGATAATTTCGCACCAAAAAAGTACCACCTACCTAGATTTATGTAACACAAGAACAAAACGGTAATAAATTATGTAACAAGCCTTTCAGCAAAAATCAACTGTCGTATAAGAACTACAGTAACCAAGGATATCAAAAGAACTGTTCAAACTGATTTCCATTTTGTTCTATGCATGCTTCGCACAATTTTCGTATTCGTTTTAGGGAATTAAGCAAAATAACGGGATGATTTTGTAAATAGCGAAAATTATTGCATTTCCTAAATCTTGGACATTATCATAGTGGTCTTTGTAAATTCTATTTTGCAGATATACCATATACCCATAGAATGAAATCTAAAATCGACAAATCTGGGGACCTAGGGGGCCATCTTATAGGTCCATTTGTTCCGATCCATTGATTGGTAAAATTATTGTCCAGAAATAATCTCGTCATTACAGAATTGTGTGCAGGAGCACCGTCCTGTTGAAAATAAATTTCGTCAATTTTCGCTAGAGGAACATCGTCAAGTAATTCAGGTATAGCTGCCTCTAAAATTTCTATATAGCGATTGGCTGTTAGATTTCCCTCAAATATATAAAATTTTATATGTGTTCCTAATATGAAGCAGGACACATTTAGACCAAACCTGCCCTGCTGTCTTCTGGGAAATATTTGGTGTTGATTTTCCTGGGACCAGAATCTACTATTGTGCCTATTGAGTATACCAGAATTACTGAAATGTGCTTCGTCTGACCATATAACCTTCCTTTCAAAATCTCTAACCATATCGCATCTTTCTCGAAACCAATTGCAGAAGACTACCCGACGCTCTGCATCCCCTGGCTGTACGTGCTGCACGAGCCTAAATTTGTATGGGTGGTATTTGTGCTTTTTTAGAATTTCTTGAACTCTAGTTTTTGGAATCCCTATGCTCTTTTCACTGGCCCTACAAGAGTTTGTAGGGTAAGCTTCTGCATTAGCCAAAACCGAAATTTCCTCAGCCTCCCGATTTTCTTTATTATATGTTTTCGTACGAGGTTTGATAAATGATAAATTCTTTTTTATCCGATAAAAAGTGGATATATTAGGTTGCCTTCTTTCTGGATATCTAAATAAAAATTAAGCAATAGTATTTCAGCATACCTAAAAATTAACTATTTACCTATTAAAATACATCTCAGAAGCCTCTTCAACATTTTCATTACTTAATTTAAAACAAGCTAACTTTACTACTTTACTTTTCATTATGTTCAAAAGTTTGGTTTTCTTCCATAATAATACAAATATATTTTTACACAATAAATAAATACAAAAAACTAGCGCTATATTTTATATACGCGTACAAAATTGGGAAATGTCATTTGCTTCCAAGAAAACAAAAGAAAACGGCATCGTTTTGCATTGCCTACTGCAAAATTTGGGATGATAATTATAAAAATTAGGATTTTTGTTGTTTATTAAAATAGACCCATACTATTATATATTTTTGAGAAGCTTTTAAAAGGACAAATCAATTTCTGGACAAATATACAGGGTGTCCCATTTAAAAAAACACAACTTTGGGTCAAAATAACAACTCAAATGAAAAATATGACTACGCCACTGGATCCAGCGTAAAAAACTGCATAAGCAGCAATTTTTCCCTTTGCCTTAAGTTAAAGGATAACCGAGATACGAGGGGGTCCAAAAATGCAAAATTTTCTATTTCGCCCTGTATCTCATAAACGAAGAAGGCTATGAAAATTTTGTTTACGGCCTCATGAGTTTCACAAAAAATTAGCTCAGGTTCGTGAAAACCGCAAGGTTCTATCTTTAAAAATAAGCGAGATACCCTGCTTTTGCAACCAAATCCGGACACCCTGTACAGGGTTTTTGGTTATAAATGCACCCCCTATTAACTTTCATTTATTTACAGATACAAAAAAAAGTTAAGTAAGTTTCTTTAAATTAGACAAATTTTTTTATGGTGTTTAATGTGTTAAACATGTGTTTAATGTGGGGGGTTATCCAAGGGCAGTAATTTTGGTGATTCTTATCTTTCTGATTGGCGCATGCTTATTGAAAATCTCATTTATACAATTTTCAAATGCTTGGACTTTCCTATCTAGATTAAATTCATTGTAAATACAGTGCCAAGAAATATTTTCAAGATCACTGTTGAAAAGAGCCATATCCATATTTTTTATATCCCTGAACGAATAAAAATTAGGTTTATTTTTTTGTTTTAAGGGTATATCAATTATGCAGTATACCAAACAATGATCTGACAAATGGCCTAAATTAATATTTTCAGTATATGGAACGCGATCGTATTTATTTACAATTATTAAATCAAGTAGAGAGTTTGACGAGATTCGCGTTAGTGTTGTAATAACCTGTTGTAGATTAAAAGTATTTAAGAACTTGTCTAAAAAATTATATTCTGGTGTAGACCTATTTAAATAATTAATATTGAGATCACCTAGGCAGAAAAAGTAATCACACATCATCACACACTCAGCAATTCTACCCTCCAAAATCTGACGTAGCATGTCTATCTAGCGGCGTAGCTAAAGACTACTTATCCGGATAACAAATTCTAGTCAAACATTAAGGGTCGTATGGGGATGACCTGGTAATATTTTGGTAAAAATCCAATCCATTGGCGGAACGTCAAAAAAATATATTACTAAAAGAATGATTAAATTCTCCTGAATTTTTGCACAAAAATCGAGTGTTACATAAGAATAAACTGATAACATTTTGATATGTAATTAAAAAAAAGAGCCTGAAAATACTGCTTATTAAATTACTTTCTGTTTTTGTGCGTGAATTAATTGTGATATAAAGTTAAACTAATTTAAGTTGGCGGCAAGTAAAATTTTTAAGAAATCAACGTAAAAATTTTGTTCAAATGACTTTAAATTTTGTAGAAAAATTAAATGTGAAAATGGGATAAACTGGTAATCATTACAAACGGGTATGATGTCTGTTATCCACGATATAGGTAATCAATAACATTATCTAACTAAAATCGCTTTTGTAATAAAGAAATTATTTGACAGAATTAATTATAGGTTGGCTTAACCATTTTACGTGGAAAAAATATGTTTTATTTGCCAATCAAAACAAGAGATTATATATTTTTTAGTTTGATATAAATTAAATCGTTTAAAGAAACGTGTTTATTGGTCCGCCACTGTATTAAGATAATTAAGATTAAATATGTAAAATAAGTAGATATTAATTTTTTTAATATTCATTGCATTTTGTCTCAGTTGTTTCGTTTCGTGCCTCGTGTAAAGTACCTATGTGCAAAATAAAATGTTCCGTAAGAAAATTGCAAATTAGTGCTGGTACGTACGTAACTTAGATTTGTTAAAGTGATTGTTACAAAAAAAAAATATCTTTCTGACAAATAGTGCCATAAAACGGTGATATTTTTGTAATAAAAGTGTCTAATGTATTTCATAGAACCGTTTTATTTTGATAGGATACTGCTCGTTAGTGAATATTACGTGATAAGTAAAGCTATTGCCATTAGATATAATAATTTTAATTGGGCAGATAATCGAAGGCAAAAATAATTATTTTTTTATCCTTCATCACTTAAATTCCACATATGCCTTACAAAACAATTATTCAAAGTTAAATTTACGTGAATATAAAAATTGCACTAATTTCAGTTGCCTGTACTTTTTTATTAAGGATATTTTTCCTACTAGTAATAACAGTACCATTGTTGCTTTACATGTAGCTCAAGCTCGATGGATATGTCAATACGCTATATATATATATATATATATATATATATATATATATATATATATATATATATATATATATATATATATATATATATATATATATATATATATATATATATATATATATATATATATATATATATATATATATATATATATATATATATATATATATATATATATATATATATATATATATATATATATATATATATATATATATATATATATATATATATATATATATATATATATATATATATATATATATATATATATATTGTATTTTTAGATTTGTCGATTATTGTCTTCCATACTGTTTGTGGTTCTAATGACTCGCCCTTTTTATTCAAATCGGCTTGTTTTCCAATTTCTATGGCTTCTTGGATTCTTCGATCTATCTCAATATTTTTACACTATTTACGATCGACTCTGAGAGGCTGCAAGTATATGTGATGCAGGGTTACATACACCCTACCCACCTACCTACCTACCTAGGTAGGGTGTACCGTAGCATATATAGATATTAGCTTTCCGCACAATATACATTATTTTAGTCAAGGTTTGGGTTAGGTTTAGTTAGGTTCTTCTCTACAATATCAATGAAAAAACTCATAGTTATTCAAAATTGCGAGTTTATTGGTTGTTACAAAACAAAAGAGTTACATATAGTGTTAAACTTAACTAAGGAGTGACTTTGGATGTTGAAGCGTGGCACTGCATGTCCTCAGCATACTTTTTATAAGATGTTACGTAACCACTGAGTGCTAATCGCAAGCATGATGACATATGATCGTCAGTTAGTCGATTGCGATATTTTGACTTAATTATCTTCATTTCAGATTATGCAGACTCGCATAAGTAAGTTGACCCAAACATTGCTGTCAGTTGAAGGGCGATTTGCCTTAGATTCGGATATTTATCTTCAGATATAAAACACCAAAAATTTGTATCAGATGCTGTAGTTTTGAGATGTATATCTGATATAATCTGCATTAACTCATTTTCAACAGAACATGACTTCATCATAAACTGACTTGCTATTTCAGTAGCTAATTCCTCAATGTTTTTACATGAAAAAGGATAACTCATAAATGATGCTACAGTTGCCAATTTACTACAATAAAAAAAACGCATTTCGAATTGTCCCAAAATATTTGATAATTCAGCCTCATACGTATCATAATTCAACTGAGGAATCCTTGCTTTCAAAGACGGAAAATGTTTCAGTTGATCTATCATAAGTTGTAATTTACTTTTGAATGCGTTTACTGCGCTAATCATCTCAATGACAGTTTTTCCTTTACCTTGAAGATCCAAGTTAATGGTGTTTAAGTGCATTGTGATGTCAGTCAAAAATGCCAAATCAATCAGCCATTTTTCGTTTTTCAGCATCTGAGTGTCATCACCTCTTTCGTCTAGAAAAGCTGTTATTTCGAGCAATAATTCTTGAAACCTTTCTAGGAATTTTCCGCGACTCAACCACCTGACGTCTGTGTGAAGAACTATATCAGTGTGTTCAGCTGACTCCCTATCTTCCAACTGCAACTTAAAGAGCCGACGTTGCAAGCTACGCGCACGGATGGAATTCACAATTTTTGTTGCAATGCCCATAGTTTCCTCCGTGTTTAAAACTTTTGAACACAAAACTTGTTGATGTATAATGCAATGGATTGAAAAAAATGAAGGGAAATCTTCATTAGCTCGACACAATGCCACAAAACCGTTTTTGTTTCCAGTCATTGCTGGTGCTCCATCGGTTGTAATGCACACTAATTTATTATTGGTAGCTTGTAGTTTTTTACAAAATTGAAGAAAACATCATATATATCTTCTCCACGGGTCGTCCCCTTCAGAGGAATGATTGTCAAAAATTCTTCCTTAGCCAACATGTCATTGAATACCATCCGAATAAAAATACACAGCTGGGCAGTGTCTGTCATATCGGTGGTTTCGTCGAACTGTAAAGAAAAGTATATACATTCCATGATATCATTTTTTAGTTTATCTGCCATGTCCTGACTCATGACTTCAATACGCCTTGTGACAGTCGGACGAGATAACTGAAGTTCTCTAATAGCAGACATGATTTCTGTTTTATTTTTAAAATCTCCAAATAAAGTCTCACCCGCTTCAATAAATGCTTCCTTCACAACCGATCCATCTTCGATTGGTTTCTTGTGTTTCGCCAATATATGAGATATTTTAAATGACGCGATCGTAGCAGGTTTTGATTGTTTGGCTGGTCTTGTGAACATGGTTTGTTCTTTTTTCACTATTTGTACTATTTAATAATAAACTTTGTATCGACGTAGTATTGCCTTCAAGTTGTAATTCAGAATGACTCCAATTCCTGCAGGTGCAACATTTATATCGGCCTGAACGAAAATTCTAGAAAAGCGGCAAGAATAAAAAACGCGGCTTTTCTTTGACAAATACCGCACGCTCCTTTGATAAAGCCGCCTTTTGCCGCTAGCAGAGTGTTATTTTATTACGTAATACATTTTTGTAGTTTAGTTAAGTACCTACTTATTAAAAATTTTTTTCTTCTCGAGATCTACTCAAAAAGCATTCGCGATCGACCGTTTGAGCACCCCTGCCCTACATCGAATTTTTTTTGTGGCCGGTTTCCTGATGATGTGGGAAAAGACCTGAGGTTGTTTGTTTGGTTTTGATGCTGAGTTTATGCTCTTCCATTCTTGCTGATATTCGCCTGTTAGTTTGCCCCACGAACATCTTTTCACAATCCTGACACGGAATGCTATATACTCCGTGGATTTCCAGTTTGATTTTGTCTTTTGGGTTTCCAAGTAGTTAACCTATAGTTGTGTGTGGCTTGTGCGTTGTGTGTTGTGTTTCTTAAGAATTCTTTCGATTCTGTCCGTTGTGCCTTTTACATATGGTAAGACTACTTGTTGTTTTCCCGACTCATAATTTTTGTTCGTTGTTCGGGAACTGTGGTGCATTAATAGCTTTCTCTATGGTGCGATTTGTGTAGCCATTTTTCTCTAAAGCACTAGATATTACCTTAAGTTCGTTTTGTCTCGTCTGTGTTTCAGTTAATCGCACGGATCTGGATATTCGGGTATTAGCCACAGCTTGAATTTGTGTTGGATGATGGTGTGGTTTTACGTTTAAATATCTGTCTGTGTGTGTTGGTTTTCTATATACGGTGTATTCGAAATGTCCGTTATGCAATTTTGTGACCAGAACATCTAAAAACGGAAGTTTGTTGTTTTCCTCTTACTCTAGAGTAAATTGTATTCTGGGGTGTACTGAATTTACGTGAATCAGAAATTTTTCGAGCTCTGTATGACCATGTTGCCATATAATAAATATGTCATCCACATAACGAATCTATAACTTTGGCTTTAAACTTGCTTTCTCAAGATCTTCTTTCTCGAAGTATATCATAAATAGATTAGCGACTACTGTCTATTTGTCAACAGTTGCAAGAGAGACATGCACATGAACTGAACTTTGTTTTGGTTTAATGTCTTTATTTGATAGACTTTATTTATGGGCCATATAATTTGTTTTATTTTGCTTAGTTGGCCATGTGACAAAATTAAATGTATTTTAGATTCCTAATTCATTTAAAACCAAAACTGCCAAAATTTTCTTGTTATTAAATAACTTTTTAGTATTATTTATCAAAAGAAGAAGAAAATAGCAATAATGTCTTGTTGAAGCCATGGGAAATATCAAAAAGCAGACGACGTATTTGGTTTTATTTAAAACGTCTTTCTATATATTATTTAATGCTTAAAATTGAATAATTATTGTATGAAGATTTCAAGAAAAGGATATTGATCTATATGACGCAAAGAAAAAAAAGACAGCGTCATTCGATTATAGTTGGTTCAAGGAAAATCTAATTATGATGTCGATTTCCCCGCGGTTGCTATTTGGCTTTTACCTTTGAATAATTCAGTGCAATTTCTTGTTTTTCTTGTGAACTATAATAAACTGCGTAGATAGGAATACATATATCTAAAAAGGTTTTAGGTAGAAGAGACATTGTGTTTTGGAATCCTGAATTCTGCCGTTGCACATAAATCGTGTGATATATGAGGCTGGTCGATTTAGGTTACCCCTCAGAAACCTCATTCTAGCAAACGAGCCTGGTGTACAGGGTGTATTCCATTTTCGGCACTTCTTGTGAAATTAAAGATGTAGCGAAATTTTCATACCCCTTTTGGTTTTTGAGATACAGAGTGTTTTTGACAACGTTGCATTTTCAAGCACCCCTCGTAACCCAGCTATCTTGACTTATCATCAAAAAGGCCAAAACTTATATGACTTTTTCTGTAGAATTCAGAGTCGCTTTCAGAAGTAAGTATACGGGGTCAGGTCAAAAGTTCGGACCCTACATTATGTTTTTAAATGTGACACCCTGTATATTATTCTTTATATTTATTAGGAATATTTTGAAAAACAAGCTTAAAATTCGAGATTTTCTAAAATTTTCTTTAGTGTCCTTTTAATAGGTAGTAGGCTATGCCTAATTTGTTTTGAAAAAGAATCAAAATGTCAAAATCTTTGCGGTTTTGTCAGTTTTTCATTATTAATGAAATCAAAATACAAGAGTTCTAACCACACTACACCACAACTTGTTACGTTATGGACGCGCGTTTCGCTAACCAAGTTAGCATCATCAGCAGATGATATAGACTAAAGTAACTTATCCTAACCGAGACTATTTATAGTTAAATGTGGTCACATCTGGTTGCAACCGAGAGCACCGTTGTCAAGTAAGCAGTAGAGGGGACTATAGGGAATAGGCCCACTGTCTTTATTTAGTGCTTTCTTACCACATTTAGCTATTTCTATACTTTAAAATGCATCCAATTAATTATCTGTTATTAGATACATTTTTAATTAACTTAAGATTATTTATTCCTATATGGTGATTGTTTTCCAAAGCATGTTGGGCAACGCTTGACTTTTCTGTTCTTCCGTATCTTAAATGTGCCATGTGTTCTTTAAAATTAATGTTTATGGAGCGGTTAGTTTGCCCAATATATTTTAGATCGCAGTCATTACAGCTAATTTCATAGATGGCACTCCTCTCCTTCAAGTCGACTTTGTCTTTAGAGTTTCCAAGGAGATTTTTCAAACTGTTCTCCGTTTAGTAGACTACTCTAAAACCTAAGTTTTTTAAATTCTTTTTCTAGACCTCTCGTATATCTGGGATCATATGGGATTCCTATGAACTTATTGGGAGCCTCAGATGCTTGAAGAGTAGTGGCATCTTTTAACATTTTCTTATGCTTATGTCTATTTACTAATTTATGTACAAAATTGTCGTTATATCCATTAGTTTTAGCTATATTTTTAATCCGATTCTTTTCATTGTTAAAACGTTCTTTACTTAATGAAAAATTGACTAACCTGTGAGTTAAGAAATGAAATGCTGTCATTTTGTGTTGACGGCCATGAAATGAGTCAGATGTTACATACCTATCAGTACTAGTAAATTTCCTATAAATATCAAATTCTAATTAATCGTTAATTAATGCGGAAATGACAAAATAATAGAGCCTCGAGGACCGAGCACCTAATCATTATGTACCTCTAGTAAGAGAGTGGTTGGGTACTTGTTATCCGAAGCAGTGGATTGGTAGGAGAGGTCCTATTGAATAGCCACCTAGGTCACCAGATTTGACATAGGTCGATTTCTTTCTATGGGGGTCGCTTGGAATCCGTTGTACTCAAAACCTCAGCCACTCAACAACAAAGGATAATACAAGAATACAGGGTTGTTTCACCAGAAATACTTCAAAACGTCCGCGAACAGGTGGAATATCGGTTGTACTTGTGTTAACAAAACAATGAAAACCATTTTCAACAATTCATTAAGTAATTTTAAGAATTTTAGTGTGTCGCAACCTTCATGATCATACTTTTTAGGGGATGGCTATTAAGGTGGAACTCCATTAAAACTTGCATTATTTAAATAAATCAAATACATTCTATACTACATTCGTGATTTTGAGTACCTTAATTTGGACAAAAAATAAATAAGAGAAATGTGACTTGTCTAGAATTACATAAGGATTTCAAAAATGGCGGAACAAATGGAAGTTGCTATTTAAAATTTTATGGGTAGTTGCCCTGGGGTCAAGGGGTTGCATGTAATACAAATACCTTAACACTTATCCCCTTTGATATGTTTCACATATATATAATATATATATATATATATATATATATATATATATATGTATATATATATATATAGGGTGGCCCAACGAAAAGGTCCCACCCTTATTTATGACTTTCCTGGTATATTTTGGGAAAAACGCTTGGACACGTCAATTTTGATTTTTAGGGGGACGTCTTTTCATGTATGATTGTATAATACAGGGTGTTCCAAAAATAAGATATCGCATTACACTTGACATTTTTAAATGGAAACCCCCAATTTTTTTTCTATTTTTGGATTCTCCAGGAAGTTTTTAGTAACTTTTGTATAATAGAGTTTATACCTATCTTCAACCATTTTGAAGTTATTTGAATAATTGAATAATATCAAGTATTGATAAATTAAATTCAAGAAAGGGTCAAAATAACGAAACTTTATTATCAAAACGGAAACATTGCAAGGGCTACTGCCCGGTTGTTTAATACGTTACATTCAGTCAAAAATATTAACCATAAGTATGTGGCTAAATTAATAAGAAAATTTGAAGCAACTAGATCTGTATCTAATATTCGCCGGAATCAGGAACACTAAACCATTTACAGTTTTACATTCACATTAAAATTTAAACAAAAATTAGTTACTTAGCTACAATGTGTCAAAAAGTCAATGTGGTAATAAATGTTGAAAGTGGTGTCCGTTTACCTCCATGCAATAATAAATATTTTGCTCAAATCTATTCCTAACATTTTCACACATTTCTGGAGTTATTTGTCTGCATTCCGCCGTGATCCGCTCCCGAAGATCTTGGATGGAGTCTGGCTTCGTACTAAAAACCTTACTTTTTATATGTCCCCAAAGAAAGTAATCTAAAGGACTCAAGTCCGGAGACCTTGGTGGCCACTCAATGGGGCCGCGCCGTCCGATCCACTGATTTGGGAAATGGGTGTCCAAAAACTGTCGTACTGGAGCTACATAGTGCGGTGGTGCACCATCTTGTTGGAAATGAAGAAAATTTTCATTATAATTAACCTCATTTTCTATTATTTCGGTTATTCGTGGCTCTATTGTATTTTCCAACATGTCCAAGTACAACTCCCCCGTCAAGTTTCCAGGAATAAAGAAAGGTCCTACAATATGATTTCCGAAAATGCCGGCCCAGACATTAATTTTTTGTGGGTATTGCGAATGTACCTCTCGAAACAAATGTGGATTCGAGTCGCTCCAATATCGACAATTATGTCTATTTACAGCACCATGTAAATAGAAGGTACATTCATCCGAAAAACAAATGTTAAATAACAAATTTGGGTTATTGTTCAAACGTTGTGTCATTAATTCGCAAAACTCCAACCTTCTATCATAATCGTCTTCATTAAGCTCATGGACAAGTTTAGTTTTGTACGGGTGAAATTTATAGGATTTCAAAATTCTTTGCACTGTTGAGCGTGTAAATCCTGAAGAAGTAGCCAGACCACGAGTACTTTGGGTGTTGTCAAGAGCCACGTGTCCCAAAACTGCTATTTCTCTGGCTTCATTTCTACTTGGACGATTTTCCTGATTCCGGCGAATATTAGATACAGATCCAGTTGCTTCAAATTTTCTTATTAATTTAGCCACATACTTATGGTTAATATTTTTGTCTGGATGTAACGCATTAAACAACCGGGCGGTAGCTCTTGCAATGCTTCCGTTTTGATAATACAATAATAATAACTAGGCAACTTAACGATTTCAAATCAAAGATAAAGTTGTTCTATGATTTACGATGACATTGACGGATGCTAAATTTCTTGCTGGTATCGGTGATTATTATTTTTTTCCGTATTATCAGTATAAATTAAATGAGGCGAATTTTATAAAAAAAATTAAAAAAACTTCAAAATGGTTGAAGATAGGTATAAACTCTATTATACAAAAGTTACTAAAAACTTCCTGGAGAATCCAAAAATAGAAAAAAAATTGGGGGTTTCCATTTAAAAATGTCAAGTGTAATGCGATATCTTATTTTTGGAACACCCTGTATTATACAATCATACATGAAAAGACGTCCCCCTAAAAATCAAAATTGACGTGTCCAAGCGTTTTTCCCAAAATATACCAGGAAAGTCATAAATAAGGGTGGGACCTTTTCGTTGGGCCACCCTGTATATATATATATATATATATATATATATAAGATGTGTAATAAAATTTAGTACTGCTACCGTTAAAATTTATGTGGAAACAACATTGAAATAAAAATTGGTTAATTTACTTTTAATTAGACATATACGTATTAGCTAACGCAATTTTTAATTATAGTAAACATTGAGACATTAAGGAAAGAAACCCGATTAGCTGTCGAATTTTTAAATATCTAGTTTTTACCTGTTAAATTATGGAGTAGTTAGTTATTAAAATATTTTATAGGTTGAAAGGAAAAATACATTGATTATTTTGTTTTAATTAATCGCCGCCGTAAACATTCCGCTTAAAATATATTTTAGGAAGTATGAGAATTCGTTTATTTCACTTTTTAACAAAGTTCTTGCTGAATTGAGATTTAAATGGTCTTTTGCCTTGTATAATGTAATTTGAAATATATTTGTTGTTTGTTGTAAGTTCATTTCACCGTTTTTCTTTTGTTGTTTCACTGAAGCAAGGTAGAACTCGGTTTAATCTTTTTGCCCAGTCCTCCCTGCCTCTCCCTAGCTTTAGCTCTTTTGTTTTCGATGGTTATGTGATTATGAAACTGAGTTTTAGTATTTTTGGTTTTGTCCCTTTGTTAAGTTTTGTTCTTTACAGTTATGCAAGATTACTAAAGTTTCTATTGGAGAATTGTTTTTTTTTTCCAGTTTTCTGGTTTTCCTAAAACTTTAGGATTAATTGAAATAAGAGTTTTCACTTTGCTATTGTCGCTTTGTCTCCTCTACAAAATATCTGACGTTTCGGATTCGAGACACCATCATCAACTTTCTTAATTTATATGCGAACCTGAATTTTTTATTTGGCTATTCAATGCTATTCATAACTTCTAAATAAATTCCTATATAAAAGTCATAGCATACCATTTGATTTTTTTGAGAAAATCAGCATTATTTGGAGAATTCCGAAACAGCGCCATCTAGTGTTCACTAACAAAGTCATTACGGTACAGTTTATGGCTTCACGAGTAGAGCCAAATAAGCACTTTTTTTTCGACATCAAGTTGAATAAAATCGGTTCATCCAAAACAGAGATATTTACATTTGAAAGTAAAAATGTTTGACCTTCCCACACCACTATTTTTGAAAATAGACAAAAATGGTCTCAAGCAGAAAAGAGCGTAATTGGTTGAAGAATACAATGCTGATATTTCCAACGTTCGTCAATTATGGAAATTTAAGAAAATATTGACATTTACGTTTTTGTGTTGCTGTTACGTCCCCTAGCGGCCAACTTTCGAACTTACGGCAATTTCTCTTGGCCGATTTATCTATAAATATTTTTTTCCTTAAGTTCTGTCATTAACGGTTCCCGAGATACAGCCTGTGTTGTTGGACTACCCTGTATATGTATACATTTACGTTCTATACTTACGTTACGATTTGGCTTTGCTTTAACTGACATTTTTCGCTTAAAATGGCCCTCGTGTATGTTTCTTTAAAAATTGCTTAGTCATTAAGGAAACAATTTCAATAATAATTATATAATGGTTAATGACAATGTTATTGGTCTAAACAGTTTAACTCAGTATAATTTATCAATGTAGTATTATTGATTATGGCACTACGTATTGATTGTAGAATAATTGTTACTGGTGATGGTATCATTAGGAGTGGTTTACATGATTCGTAATCACTTTATGTAATTTAATTGGTGGCTTTTAACTGCATAAAAAACATGTCTATTTTTTTTTTGATTCCTTGAAACTATGTAGTATTTATATATAAATGGTATCTCCTTTTCGACTGTATCAATTTACACAAATTGGTCAATTATTTCGGAGATCATATTGTCCTATTGTATCACGATATCCATTAAACTAGATCTAAATCACCCTACTTTAATCTTTGATGTCCGGTCTTTTGAAACCTAGCTTTGCCAATTTAAAAATTTAATATAGAAGAAACACACGTTTATTCAATTTAATAGACAATGTAGGGGTTATTTAAATAATAGAGTGTATGTATTCGGTAATGGAGGGAGAGTGATTCGTTAGAGCCAAAACAACTACGCCCCCATTAATCACTGGTATAGTCGGTGATGTTTATTACATTTACTTATTCACGGGCATATGCATCTTATATGGACACTTGGTAGTTATAAATATCCCCAGCCCTGCTTTCTTCCTGGGAAGATCTCCTATATTACACTGATATAAGCTAAGTTATAGTGAAGACGATTTTAAAAAGTCCTAAACGGCAAAATAATACGTTCAACAAGGTAATTTTAATATACTTACTGGTTCTAAACGAATCATACGCATCAAATCCGCAAGTATCCACAATTTATTAACTATCTTTACACGTACAGGGTGATCAGTTAAGGGTAGCGAGCGGCCATATCTCATAAGATATTGGTCGTGTAGATTTGAGAAAAAAAATTATAATAAAAGTCGCCAAGAGAAATTGCTGAAAATTATTTTCGAGTTTGTCAAACGTCCGCTAGAGGGCGTAACAACCAACACCAAGTAGAAAAATGGGGTTTTTATAGAATTTTGCCTAATGAAAATATATCGATGATATCATTTTCATATTTAGTGACCATTTCCCTACACTTTTTGTCTAAAATGTTTTGTTCTATATATCAAAATAAAGCGGTGGGGAAGTTCAATTGTTTTTTCAAACAAACCAAGATGTCTCCCGTTTCGTTGGACCGATTTTAGCAAACTTAGGCTCATATGAAAGAGCATAATTTGCACTACAAAACGCTTATTTGGTTTTGAATTTTTGACTTTTGCTGGCGTCGCTAGATGGCGTTAACTGAATTAGTAGCATATTTTTTAGTTTTTTTCAAAAAAAAAAACAAATGTAATGGTATATTCATTTTTACATATTTTAAAAGGGGATAAATTTCTCTATAATTTAATGAAAATAATTTATCATCTACCTTTTTTTTGAACCGTTGATATTGACCAAAATATTATTTTATTTTATTAAAAAATGGCACGCCACTGCTTTTTGTCAAAATAAAAATCATTTTCGTAATCACTTATTAGTTGCTAACAAAAAGAATCTCTTGACTTTTTTTCGTTAGACGAACGGTTTTGGATTGAAAAAATAAGATGTTTAACAATGAAAAATCTTAATAAAACTGTCCAACAACAGCAGGAGCAATAACACTAAAAACAAGAACATGGAACTTTAAAAATAAACTTTAAAAATAAATTAATAGTTTTGTCGTAAAAGTTCAAAATGTTGTCCATTATTTTGAATGCACTGGTCCAATGTCTTCTGGGTGGAGTTGACAGCTGTCTCAATTTCCGCTCTTGGTATAATATTTATGGCGTTTTGAATTCGGACTATCATGTCTTCTCGAGTAGTTGGTCGAGTTTTATACACCAAATCCTTTATTCGGCCCCACAGATAAAAATCAAGGCAGGTTAAATCGGGGGACCGTGGTGGCCAGAAAAATAGACTGCCTCTACCAATCCAACGGTTAGGAAAATGCCTGTTCAAAAAATCTTGCACATTTCGTGAATAATGTGCCGGGCATCCGTCTTGTTGAAACCACATGTTTCTTCTTACTTGTAAAGGCACATTTTCTAAGAGTCCTAGTAAATCGTTAAATAAAAAGTTCAAATACATGTCACCGGTTAGATTGCCATTAAAGTTGTGCGGACCGATAATAGCACCATTAATAACAACGCACCAGTCGTTGACGCTCCATCGACCCTGCTGATAATCTTCACGTAACCAGTGTGGATTAGTGTCCGACCAGTAATGCACGTTATGAAGATTTACCCTGCCATTACTGCAAAACGATGCTTCGTCTGTCCACAATATTTGTGACAAAATATGATGGTTTTCCCTAATGAAGTCTCTAAGCCAGTAGCAGTAATCGAGCCTACGTTCAAAGTCAGTGTCATTTAGGGCTTGATGAATCACGATGTGATATGGATGCATTTTAAAATCCATTAATATTTTTTGCACTGAGCCATAGGATATTCCTAAATCTTTGGAGATCTCTCTTATGCTTAAATGGGGGTCTGCATGAATATAAGCCAACACATTTATAATGTTATCTTCTCTTCTTACTCTACGATTTCTTCTCAAAGTTGGAGTTGGTTGCACTTGGCCGTGTTGCCTTAAACGTAAGGCTAAACGATGAAAAACCATTCTCGAATGGTGTCTTCGGAGGGGATAACGCAGTGCATACTGCCTAGAAGCAATCGCCGCATTTTCAAAACATTGAAAATAAATTCTCAACATATCAAAGGCTTCTTCATTCGTAAAAGGCATGATTTGTTGTAAAAATACTTTTTACATAACATTAAATTAGATGTCAATAGCAGGAACTATCAAAATGAATATCAACGTGATTGACAATTTGGTGTTTTGTTTCTTAACGTAGATCATGGCCTGCTTCGCTTAAATGCGATGTTAGTTAAGTTTGATTTTTAATTTAATTTATGAAATAATAATAATTATTAATAATAAATTATGAACTAAAGCATTCTCTCATAGGTAATAATTAAAAATAATTTTGAACCTTATAGTTATCATTGTTAAACATCTTATTTTTTCATTCCAAAACCGTTCGTCTAACGAAAAAAAGTTAAGAGGTTCTTTTTGTTAGCAACTAATAAGTGATTACGAAAATGATTTTTATTTATATATAAAATATAAAATAAAGTAATATTTTGGTCAATATCAACGGTTCAAAAAAAGGTAGATGATAAATTATTTTCGTTAAATTATAGATAAATTTATACCCTTTTAAAATATGTAAAAATGAATATACTATTACATTTGTTTTTTTTTTTTTTAAAACTAAAAAATATGCTACTAATTCAGTTAACGCCATCTAGCGACGCCAGCAAAAGTCAAAAATTCAAAATCAAATAAGCGGTTTGTAGTGCAAATTATGCTCTTTCATATGAGCCTAAGTTTGCTAAAATCGGTCAAAAGAAACGGGAGACATCTTGGTTTGTTTGAAAAAACAATTGAACTTCCCCCACTGCTTTATTTTGATATATAGAACAAAACATTTTAGACAAAAAGTGTAGGGAAATGGTCACTAAATATGAAAATGATATCATCGATATATTTTCATTAGGCAAAATTCTATAAAAACCCCATTTTTCTACTTGGTGTTGGTTGTTGCGCCCTCTAGCGGACGTTTGACAAACTCGAAAATAATTTTCAGCAATTTCTCTTGGCGACTTTTATTACGATTTTTTTTTCTCAAATCTATACGACCAATATCTTATGAGATATGGCCGCTCGCTACCCTTAACTGATCACCCTGTACACTGAATTGAAGACGAAGAATTATATTTCATTATGGAAAATGGCTTTGGGTCAAATTGGCTAAAAGTTCGGGAAAATATAGATCAAGTCATTCTGATTAAATGTTCTCATGGGCACGCCTTAATCCATCGACTGGTTGTCTAGGTACGAGGGCTTAAAGCTGAGAATTTCCAATTATAGTGGAGTAAAAAACGGGGCATAAGTCGCTTCCTTCTCGATTTTTTTTTGCGTTAGAACACATCGATATATACCTCATTTTATTAAATGGATCATTGTACACACGAAATCACAAAATATTACTTTTTTGCGGTCTCGACTTTTTTTATTTACAAAAAACTAGAAAAATTATTTTTTTAAATGATAGTTATTATTTATTTTAAATATGGCTAAAACATCGACGAACTTGAAACTCTAGAAATTATGTAAACAAGTTTTCACTAATGGAAAAAAATGTTTGTTTTTGGAAATTTTATATAACATGCAGGGAACAAAATGTAGACAAGATATCAAAAAAGTTTTTAGTAGCAAAATCGTTAGTGTAGCTTTCATACTTTTTAAATTGCGCAAAATTTAAAACTTTGGGACTAAACCAGTGTTTGCAGAAAATGAAGAAGCCTAATATATGTATGTATGAATTTTTCAATATTTTTTGCAGCCTAGTATATAAAATCCTCAATAACTTAGTACAATAAACACTGCCTCGTCTCGTCCTGGGCGCTCCGGTCCGATTATATTTGTCGCTCTAGATTAGCCGACTAATGAGCAAATTTTCAAATTTCGCGAGATTCCAAAAATCGTAGCGCCTAAACTATACAGGTGACACTAACGATTCTGCTTCCAAAAACTTTTTTTTGATATTTTGTCTACATTTTCTTCACTGCATGTTATAAGAACTTTCCAAAAACAAAAAAAATCTTTTAGTGAAAACCTGCCTGACGTTTTAGCCATATTCAAAATAAAAAACAGCTATCATGTTTAATATGAAAAGAAGCGCCAAATTGTCTGCTTTGAGTAAAAAAAATCGTCTCGATAGCTTAATTAGGTAAGAATATATTACAGGGGAAATATAAACAAACAAGATTTTAAAAAAAGTTAAATTTTCACAGTTTATTGTAAATAAAAAAAAGTCGAAACAGGGAAGAAAGGTCATATTTTTAGGTTTCAAGTGTAAAATGATGTGGCTAACAATACCCAATAGGTTTGTGGTGTTCTAAGCACTAACACCAAAATTTTAAATTTCGCGCAATTTAAAAAATCGTAGCACCTAAAGTATGAAAGCTACACTAACGATTTTGTTACTAAAAACTTTTTTGATATTTTGTCTAAATTTTATTCTCTGCATGTTATATAAAATTTCCAAAAACAAAAATTTTTTTCCATTAGTGAAAACTTGTTTACATAATTTCTAGAGTTTCAAGTTCGTCGATGTTTTAGCCATATGTAAAATTAATAATAGCTATCATGTTTTTTATGGGAAGAAGCGCCAAAATGTCTGCTTTAAGTAAAAAAAAATCGTCTCGATAGCTTAATTAGGTAAGAAGTTATACGAGGGGAAACATAAAAAAACACGATTTAAAAAAAAATAATACTTTTTCCAGTTTATTGTAAATAAGAAAAGTCGAGACCGCAAAAAAAGTAATATTTTGTGATTTCGTATGTACAATGATCCATTTAATAAAATGAGGTATATATCGGTGTGTTCTAAGGCAAAAAAAAACATCGAGAGCGACTTTTGCCCCGTTTTTTACTCCACTATTATTGGATTTCGCGCTTACCTTCTAATTTTTCGCTTGTAACTCTTCCTGTGTCATATATTAAAAAACGCCTTGTTTGTCAAAATGTAAGGCGATAAAAGCTCTAATAATACATACATTGAAAATTAATAACGTGTAACGCGTTTACCAAAAAAATCTAATATAACTTGTTTTCACGAAGTTCGGCTCATCAGTATTTTGCCTTGTCTTTCAAAGGTTTTAGAAAGAATAATGGATAAACAAATTAGACGATTCTTAGAGAATAATTCTATTTTACCTTTTAATCAATCGGTATTCAGGAAAGGGTATAGTTGTGCAACAACTCTCTTGGGTCTTACGGATGAAAGATATCAGTCCTAGTGCTTTTGGACTACTCGAAGGCATTTGATATGATACGTCATGATCTTTTGTTGTCAATTTTGAATTATATTGAATTTGCAAATAGCGCTAGAGAATTTATTAAAGATTATCTCGACAACAGATTACATAAAATACATACAATACACCGGCCACTCATCCAGAGAATTTGTAGAGTGTGGCATACCACAAGGCTCTATATTGGGGCCTTTACTGTTCACAATTTATACAAATAATTTTACCTCATGTATAGATCAAGTCACGGTATACTTTTTCGCAGACGATACGCAATTACTCTTTTCTTTTTCATCTGTCATGTGTTATGGCTTTTGGTAAGCATACGAATCGTATTGAGGTTGATCTTACTATAAATATTGCAGGTAGGAGTTTGAAATTTAGCAAGTGTGAAAGGAACTTGGGTATTAGAATCGACACAGACTTGCGTTTTAAACAGTAAGTCGGAATTAACCTACAAAGGGCATAGATGTCTTTAAAAATGTTGTATCCACATCGTCACATTTTGAGTGAATCTCTGAAAATTAGATTATCAGGTTCTCTTGTATTTAGTCATTTTATTTATTGTGATGGTTTGTATGGACCTTGTTTAGATAAAAAAGATATAAATAGAATTGAGAAATTACAAAAAAATTGTTTACGTTTTATGGCTTAGTATGCAGAATCGACGTAGATTGCATTCTCTTGTGTTTTTTCATAATATTATTTTTTTTTTTTGTATGTGATCATTTTGCGAACATTTTGAGTAAAATATGGTTTACAAAGGGGCTAAACTTTGAACAGTTTTTAATTGCATTTAGCTCCTATTTTGCAAATAGTTAATAATGTAACAAAAAAACTATTTATTGTTATATTTGGAAAATAAATATTATTATTATTATTATGACTTATACTGAACTATGCTACATGTTTTCAAAATGACCGATTTCTGGATGTTCCTGTGAATGTCTGTATTAAATCCTAATTGAGCCAAATGGGGTGAGACCTGTTACTGATATGTCGAGAGGAACAATGATGACTCTTTCTGTTTCCACAGCCTTTTTACTTCCATTGCCAAGTTGGTGTATTTGGCGATCTTCTCACTGTATTTCGCTTGGATGTTCTCGTTGTTGGGGACAACCATGTCAATTAAATAAGTGATTTTCTCTTTTTTGGATTGAAAGGTGATATCGGGTCTGTTTGCGGGGATTGTTTTATCTGTGTGGATGTCAATGTCCCAGTAGAGCTTGTAGTCTTCGTTTTCAAGTATGGATGTTGGTGTATAGTGGTAGTAAGGGTTTGTGTTCTCCGTTAGTTTGTATGTTGTGGCTAATGCTTGATGAACCACCTTCGCTGCTGAGTTGTGGTGTCTTGCGGTGTATTCAGTTCCGGCCATTATTCTACATCCACTCGTTATATGATCGATCGTTTCTCTCTGCTGGTGAGATCTCCCACACTTCTCATCTTCAATGGTTGTGTCCTTGATGATGTGCTTTTGGTAGTTTCTGGTTGCTATGACTTTGTCCTGGATGGCAAGCAGGAAGCCTTTTGTTTCGGGGAACAGCTGCCCTTCTTGTAACCACGTATATGAAAGCTTTTTATGTATATGGTCTTGCTTTATGTGGTATCTGTGTGAAAGTTTTTTTTCAGACCAGGTGTTCATCTTTTCTAGTCGTGATTGGATGTGAGTGTGCAGGTCTTGAGACAGTTGTATAATTCTTGTCTGCCTTCGCTATTGCCTTGTGGAGGTTAGTTTGTTTGTTGTGGAAGAATTTTCTGAGTTCGTATTGTTTTTTATTTAGCGATTGTATATCTATAATTCCCCTTCCTCCTTCTTTTCTCTCGATGGTGAGTCTTTCCTTGCATGCGTTGGGATGTAACTTCCTGTGTTTAGTGAATTCAGAGCGTATGAGAATGTGAATGTTTTCTATGTCTGTGTGTGACCATTTAATGATACCAAACGAATACGTAATTATAGGTATGGCGAAGGTGTTAATAGCTTTTGTTAGATTTCTGGAATTCAGTTTTATTTTTAGTAGCTTTGTGAGTCTGGTTTTAAATTCCGTCTTGAGCATTGATTTGGTATGAGTGTGGTTAATTTTGGTGCTTTGATGGAAGCCTAGGAATCTGTACGTTTCTTCTTTGAGCATGTTATCTA
Organism: Kuschelorhynchus macadamiae; assembly: GCA_030620095.1. Classification (NCBI taxonomy): domain Eukaryota; kingdom Metazoa; phylum Arthropoda; class Insecta; order Coleoptera; family Curculionidae; genus Kuschelorhynchus; species Kuschelorhynchus macadamiae. The sequence goes on along the minus strand of JAUTXW010003137.1, from coordinate 479,010 downwards.
TAGTTTCATTGTTGATTGTTTCCCCCGTAGGGTAGTCTTTTCACTGCCTCTTGTTGATATGAAGTAGCTTGCATTTACTTATATCAAATTCCATGTTGATGTCCAGGGTAAACGTTTCTGTGATTTTAAGGAGTTCCTTTAGCTGTGCCTTTGTGCTTGCATATAATTTTATGTCATCCATGTACAAGAGATGGTTTATTTTGTGTAGGTTATTTTTTTTTTGGTGTTTAATTTGGAATCCGAAGTTGGTGTTATTCAGTGTGTTTGAGAGTGGATTAGAACCACAAAGCGCTGAGTGAATCTGGAACATACCTCGTCTGATGTAGATCTTTTCTGTTTCGATGTGCTCTTTTTGTGTTCTCAACTTGATTTTAGTTTTCCACGTACTCATGATTTGCGTAAGAAATTGCCTGATGTTTTTATTGACTTTATATAATTCTAGTACTCTGGTTAGCCAACTATGGGGTATCGAATCAAAGGCTTTTTTATAATCTATGTAACCAGTATGAAGGTCTCTATAATTTTTCTTGGTTTGTTCCATGATGACGCTGTCTATTATTATTATTATTGTTATTAATATTACGTATTTATTTCTGATAGTATTAATAATTATTAACAAAACGTAACAACTATATTTTTATTTTAATAATAGGAAAAAATGCAGGTATGTAGAGAAATATTATTTACACATTTTTTAATTAAGAAGGGGGAGAAGTGTTTTCTCTCCTAATCTTGGTTTAAATTCATGCCAGATATGTTCGATCGGAAGAACCAAAACTCTATATGACGAGAGGCACTAACAAGACGTATCACAAATATATTCTTTATAGCAAGGAAAATTTCGCCTAACTTTCAAGCTCGATATTTTTGGAACCAGACCAAATATCGCCCTCCGGTTTTCACGGGATGACAGATTGTCTTTTTGTGAAAGAAATTGCTATTTAAAATTTTTTTTTTCACTGTCAATACAGGGTGTTAAAAAAGTCCATGACTTTTATCATTGACATATTGTTAAGAAACCAATTTCTCAAAGTTTTGCTATTTGCCTTTGTTTTAAAAGTATCGTTTATTTTACATAACCATAATAATTTTTTTAACTTTCGTTGTAAACCATTCCTAATTGTTCTTGCCGGTAAATTTTATTAGCAGTGTCGTACCTTTCAGTAAGCGTATTTATATGTAATGTAATATGTAAAATATAATAACTATATTTTGTAATGGCTGGGTGAGGCTGCTTTGTGCATCTACTTCAAAATGTCTTTTTAAGAAATAAATAAAATATTATTTTTTACTTTTTAGCGATTTTTTAAGTCGGTTCTATTTTTTTTTTAATATATTTTGAATTATGACTTTAACGAAAAAGAGAATGTAAGAATTTCTAAATAAAGATGGCTTAGTCTATGGCTGCTTCTGGACTTAAATGTTCTTCAAATTGATTCAGTCAATTCCCTCGCACTCTCTGTTTATGTTTGCATGGGTTGTTAAATAGAATAACTACGATGAGATTACATATGTAAGCTTCAATGAGATTTACATATGCCGGCTTAAAAGGGTTTTTAATTACACTTTCGTATGTGTTGCGAATAGAGTTAGGATCGATAGAGTTTTTTTTGTTTCGGAAAGGTTCGGACCCTTCCTATGTAGTGCGCATGGAGCATATTTCTCGGCCATATCAGAGAAAATATTATGCCGAGGTTTCGGTTTATAATTAATATTAATTTCAGTTTGCTTGTGCAACGTGAAACAAGGAAGAAATAATTATTAATAAATTACCCACATAGAAAAACGAAAATTTCGATTAGACGAAACAAAGGAGGAAAGAAGTATTTAATTTTTAATTTTGTATAAAATGAAGTGTCAGTATTAGTTCACAACGAATAAATGGAAAATTTTATATTTTTATGGTTTCTCCAGTTCTGTGAATTCAGTTTCCACCGAATATCCAGTACTATTGAAAGTTACTCCTGGTAACAACAAAAAATTAATTATATTATTAAGAGTAATAACACGTAGATAGATTATGTACTTTCGTTTAGTAGTACCAATCTTTCAAATAGTCCCGTTGTTAAAGAAAATAATATCCTCACTAGATCTGTAGAGGAACCAATAAATTTAATATTTTATTAAACATAATGTATACATGTGTAGTTAATATATATATATGAAACTTGTAATATTACAATAACAAATAGTTCGAATAGTTATATCTTTTTTATCCGACAGTATAAAATTGTTCTTAGACCAATTTAGTTTTGGAAAATATGTTTCAAACTTTTAATCACCTAAAGTTGCTTTGAATGTCCACGTGGATTTATTTTATTAATTATTGGCAACAGTTAACTCAATGATATTGTTCCAGATATAAACCATTAAGTATTATGTAATAATAAATAAAATATTTTTAATGATTTGCTATTAATAGTAGGCTATCGTTCACACTTATTATATTTAGTTATTCCGAGTTCTTCAAATAGCATTTGTAAATAAGGTATGAATATAGACCAAGCAATTACAATGATTCCTATAACATTATAGGATTGTTGGCCATGATATACAGTGAGAACGTAAAGGTGAGAATAAAATTCATAAAATGCAGCGTGTCCTGAAAAGTTCTTAACAAATGGAAACTTTTTTTATTTTTCATTTTATGAAAAATGTTACTCTTCGTAAAAAATTCTGCCGCAAAAATATTATTGGAATTGTATGAATAATTGCCATTAAATATTAGGCGTTCAGGATAGGAACGTATTTGCTATCCCGTGGCCAGCCAGGTCTCCTGACCTAACCCCGTTGGACTTTTTCCTTTTGGGGACTGTGTACAAAAAATTACGCTAGTTATGGTAAGAGAGGCAATAGCAGAGTTCAGTAGAAGAACCATAATTTATATGGAACAGGATGGCGCTCACGTAGAAGCATAATTAGTTCATTGTTCATTCTTAGTTGATTTTTTTATACCATATTGTTAAATACAACTTTTTGTATATCCGGTACATTGCATTCAGATTTGAATATCTTTATAAAATTTAGTATTTCATTACAGCTCGGAAAAATTCTCTTGTGATATTTTGTTCTAAAACTAAACTTATGGGTAGTTTTCTCTTCAGGCAATTATAGGTTTTCTAAGTTTTTGTCAACCCTGTACAATATTTTTTAAGTTTTATAATTCCAATAATATTTTCGGAAGAAGCAGAACTTTTTATAAAGAGTAACATTTTTCATGAATTGAAAAAGTTTTCCATTTGTTAAGAACTTTTGAGGACACGCTGAAGGGTTGTTTTTTTTTCAAAAAACCTCGGACACGTTGATTTTTAATTTTAGTTGCTGTTTTATTTTTATGGTGATTTTATATATTCATATAATATATATGATCCAAAAATAAGTTATGAAAGCTAACTTCATTTCTGTAAATTAACAAACCCCTTTTTTTAATTTTATCTGAAATCTGAATACATTTATGTATGCTATCTATGTCTACATACAATTGTGTGTTTTTTTTTCGAAAAAACTTTTAGTGGCCGTTTTCATGTATACAGGGTGACCCAAAAATACTTCATTTTTTCAAAATTAAAACGCCTATTTTTTATTTAAAAATTATTGTACTAAATGTCGGAAATGACCTCTACAAACCTTCTGGCAGTATCCGAGACGATCCTGAAGCTTTTACAGATTCTTATTGACAACGAAAGGTTCTATCAATCTTATGTCGTTATCCTAATCTTTAGGTCTTCCATGTTGTTTGGTCGGTTAGCATAGACTTTAAGACTTAAGATAGCCCTACAAAAAATAATCCAAAGGGGTCAAATCCGGCGATCTGGCCGGCCATTCAGTTGCATTGAGGTGTGTAACAGACATACAACCCCATTTGCTAAAAGATATCTCTTTTGCTATCCTGTTAGGCAATTTTGTGTATACAGAGTGACCATGAAAATGTACAACCTCAATCTAATATTTTCCTTGTCATTTTCGAAAAATGAGCATTCGATATGAATAAAACGTTATTAACCGACTACCCTCATTATAATTTTTTTATCTTTGTACATGGATTACTCCGCGATGGTTTGATCAATTTGGATGAACTTTTCAGGGGACACTCAGGACATTGACGGAGTGGCCCCATGGGAAGTATATTGCACATCGATTACTCCGCGATGGTTTGACCAGTTTAGATGAAAATTTCAGGGGATATTCAGGATATATACCATTGTCCGACCTTTTGTATAATTATCCCTGACATGACCCAAATTCTAATATTTTTGTTCTATTTTACTTACAGTTGATTGAGATATCGGTTCTCTGTGAGGGTACTTGGTATTAAAAATTTCACAAACTTTCGTTTGGGTACGCATCCTGTTCGCCTAACCAATCATCAATAATCTCTATTCGCTCTCGTCCACTTCGACGTACCATTTTTAAAATGTAAATCGTATCGTAATAATTTCTGCTTTTCCACTTTGAATTCAGACAAAATTACTTGAGATGTGTCAATTATCAACTGTCACTGTTACCAATATTACTAAAGGTGAGTAGGTAAAAGTGAATTTTTGAAGCCTTACTTTTCTAAATACATAAAAATAAAAAATAGTTGTTTTAATTTAAAAAAATGAAGTTGATTTTTTAATTCCAACCTTTACGTTCCACAATAATTATTTCTGAAACAGCTGTATTTAGTTATAGGACATGAAACATAAAATATGTTCAGAATTTGACGTAGAATTAAAAAAATAAAATAAAAAATAAGTGTTTTCATTTAAAAAAATTAAATTAGCATAACTTATTTTTGGATCACCCTGTATACATGACATTATTATCAAAAAAACGGAAACTAAAATTAAAAATCCACGTGTCCGAGGTTTTTTGAAAAAATAACAACCCTGTATATTTTATGAGTTTTATTCCAACCAACACTGTATATGAATTAATTTTTGAAGTAGCTAATTGATTTTCATTTCTTTTCAGGAATTGCCTACGTCGTATTGCACGAAACGATGATACAGAGAGTTCACCGCACAGCATCATGAATGTCATTGAGAAATTTGTCAAAACCGTCAACGTAATGGATGAAACCATCCTGGTACCCTGTCGCTTAATGGATCTGAAGGTTGGAGATGACCAAGACCCGGCTTGCGATAAACACAACGCCAAGAACAAGAACAAACATTCAGTGCAGCATACTTTGGAATCGACAGACTTGTTCCAGATCTACAGCATGCTAAAAAGTGTAAAAGATGGGCTCTTGTGGGGAGGACAATCTCAGGACATTCAGGAAACTACTTTAGGTGAGCATATTGGGATTTTGTCATTCGGGAAACAACTTAAGACGTGCATATTGTGACTCTAAATGACGTGGACGTTTCATGGGAATTTTAATCTATGTACAGGTTAAATCAAAAAAAGTTACCCATTGTCTCAAAGACTGATTTATAAATAATGTGAAATCTTTTTTTTTATAGTCGCAATCTACAGTATCATAAATTAAAATATTAAAAAATAATTGTTACAGGTTTCGCCCGGTTAGGACATCAGCAGACCTAAAAATAAAAAATCACAAACTAAAAATACTGTTTAAAACGTCCAATCATGATTTTCCACCGGAAAGTAGCATAAAGATTTTACATTCTTGCAATAAAGGCAAAAAGATAAAAGTTAGACTTGCTTGAGAAGTTGGAAATTAGTAAAGCATTTAAAAGTCCGGATGTATTATGTGTTGAAGATCGATTTGTCTTCGAGTTTCATTTAATAATTTGAGCGCTAGCCGGGATGACAGCTGAAATGACATTGGTGTTTGAAAGACTAGGATGCGTTCAAAACACTGTGCCTATCCAGTTTTTCTGACTAACGATCTCTGTAATAAAAACTACACTTGTACAAACTTTAAAACATTTTATTTAACATTTTTAATTTGTTATAACTTCGCTTGTGCCGTCTATTGTTGGTGTCTATATTTTGTAAAGTATTTTTAGTTTTGTGATTTTCTATTTTTAGGTCTGTTGATGCCCTAACCGTGCCAAACATGTAACAATTATTTATAAATATTTTAATTGATAAGCTAAGTGATACTGTAGATTTTGAGATTATAAAAAAAATATTTCACAAAATATATACAGGGTTATTGGTTATAAATGTCAAGAGGTTAGATCTCTTTATTTTTAGAGATAGGAAGCTGATTTTATTATCGATGAAACATTTTCTTTCATCGATAATAAAAATATGATACAGGGTGTTGCACAAAAACGCACCGAATCAAACATAATTTTTCATTGGAACACCCTGTATATTAATGCTTATTTGTATTCTACTCGGAAAACTAAGATTTTTTCTTATCTTCAACTGTTTTCGAGATATTGGCCGATGAACAATGAAAATGTGACACTGAAGGGCTGCCAAATCTTAACGGATCAAATTACAGAAAAACGGTTTGCACTTTCCGGTCTTAGTTTTTAAAATCCTATCTAATGACATTAAGGCCAGATCGAACGGAGAATGTCAACTATTGACAGTTCCAGCATAAATCTGACATTTCACAATAAACTTGAAACTAGTATCACTGTTTTTTACCAACTTTGTCTAATAATTGTAGTGGCAAAACGTTAAAGGTGGATAAACATAACTTGCACATTTCTATCTTAACTTGGCAGATGCAGATGACCTTCTAAAACATTGGGCAGGGTATTCTGATTTTTTTGGGTAATTTTAAAAATTCAACCATAAGTCCTGTATGTGGGGGTGAGGGCAGCAAACAAAATATGTTCGTGAAATCTTCGACAAATCCATATTTTCTATGCTACCTTGGGTGATGGTGAATCCTCTAAGCTGTTTGGTTTCTGTATTTAGAATGCGAATTTTTATAAATCTTTGGTTATCTTCTACATCTTTTGTATTGATTTCTGTTAAATTCTCTCTTGCTTATATAAGTATAGAGTATTTTTCAACATTAAATATTGACTCAGATAGAAAATTCGATCGTCATATGACAGGAAATTTCCAAGAAAAGTGACGAAAAGTTTCTATCAGGTGTAAAAGAAAATTCTTTTGTTATCGGTACAGCCGGACTCGAACTTACCTTTTTAAATGTACCACATTGGGTCATTTAATGTAGTTTAGGAATAACTGATTTTGAATTATTAAGGTTGCATTCATTTCGGAAATAATGTTAACAGCCCCGATAGGTTATGAGAAATTATCAATCCTAAATTTTTCCGATCATTCCCAAGTGACTTCAGTTCCGAGTGATATTTGCAGAAGCTTTGTTACAAATAGGTCGCCTTTCTGTCAAGTTTATCAGCAGTGTTGATTAATTATAAAAGTCCATTTTTTTTGAAAACGCTTGATTTTGTTTTGAAGTTGATTAAGGAGTACATTTTCTCCTTAAAATACATGGGAGACAAGAAAAAGAAAATGCGTATTACTATGCAGCTAGAAGATTAGAGTTGTTTTATATCTGGCCTCTTTAACCTTCTTCCTGTTAACTTTTTAGAATATTCTAAACACCTTAACTTAGTTTACTAATCGTTCAAATATAATGAAACACCCCTAACCCCGGTCTTATACTAAACGCATAATTTCCAGTTAACCTGTGATCGTCTTTTAAATTATTATTTTATTTCCTACTTTGTGTACCCTCAGAGTTCCTAAGACGTTGTCACAATTTGCTGAAAACATGTGTTCATTAAATAAGTCAATAAAACACAAATAATTACACATACACCTTTTTATTGAAATAATCATGTATAAAGTAACCTTAATCAGTTATTCTACTTAACATTGTTATGCTCGTGTTAACCATGTTTTTACATATAATTCCTAGACAAATGGTTAAAAAATAGAACCTAAATAAGCTTGATTCGGTATATTTATATTGCAAATACATTTTTTTTCTGTACGAGAAAAAGCCATTAAACAAAACAGCACTAGTAGTCCTATCAAAAACAATTGCTTCTAATCTTAGTAAAGAAAGAAAAACAACCTAATAAGGTCACTAAGGTTGATTAACAAAATCGTTTCTGACTTTTCCAGTCGAAAGCCAATTGGCTTGCAGTAAGAATCACTCTAACTACTGCAGTCGAACAGTAAACGTGCTTTTCTTTTTCCAACGAGCAAAATTAACCTTAGTGACTTCTGTAATATATCTACAAAAAATAATTCAACACAGTCTACTTTGTCAGAGCGCAATAAATCTTAATCCTTATTTCAATCAAAGATTACAATAATTAGTGTTCTAATATCCCAACAAAATGTATAATATCGCCGAACCGCACTCGAGTAATTTCCATGGTTTATAAAACATACCTAAACATATAATGAACATCTGTTACAAATGATCTACATTTAGATTTATTACTTATTCTTTCTTTACTTTACTTTTTGTTCTAATAAAATCATTTTAGATCAAAATTGAAGAATTCTAACCACACTAAACCACAACTTGTTACGTCCTGCACGCGCGTTTCGCTAACCAAATTAGCATCATCAACAGATTATATAAACTAAAGTAATTTATTCTAACCGAGGCTATTTAGAGGTAAATATGCAAAAGCAATAGAGGGGGTTATAGGGAATAGGCTCTCTGTCGTTATTTAGCGCTTTCTTACCACATTTAACGATATCTATAGTCTCAAACGCATCCAATAATCTATTATTAGATACATTTTTAATTAACTTAAGATTATTTATTCCTATTTAGTGATTGTTTTCCAAAACATGTTGGGCAACGCTTGACTTTTCTGTTCTTCCGTGTCTTAAATGTGCCATGTGTTCTTTAAAACGAATTTTTATGGAGCGTTTAGTTTGCCCAACATATTTTATATCGCAATCATTACAGCTAATTTCATAGATGCCGCTCCTCTCCCTCAAGTCGACTTTGTCTTTGGGGTTTCCAAGGAGATTTTTCAAACTGTTCTCTGTTTTGTAGGCTACTCTAAAACTTACGTTTTTAAATACTTTTTCTAGACCTCTCGTATATCTAGGATCATATGGGATTACTATGAATTTATTGGGAGCCTCGGGTGCTTGAGGAGCAGCGGCATCTAACATTTTCTTATGCCTATGTCTATTTACTAATTTATGTACAAAATTATCATTGTATCCATTACTTTTAGCTATATTTTTAATCCGATTAATTTCATTGTTAAAACGTTCTTTACTTAATGGAAAATTGACCAACCTGTGAGTTTAGAAATGAAATGCTGCCATTTTGTGTTGACGGCAATGAAATATGTAGGATGTTATATATATATATATATATATATATATATATATATATATATATATATATATATACACAAGGTGGCCCATCGAAAACGTACCGCAAGGCATAACGGCCAGGGTAATTTTTTTTTCAAAAAATCCAAAAACACGTCAATTTTGTTTGTGAGGGGGACAACTTTTGCCCTTAAAATGATCGCAAAATTTTCAACCCTCTAAGCGGGGGTGTCATCCCCCAAACTTTTTCAAATGGGAAGAGAGGTCAAGTGGTACCGCAATGAAAAGGGCTTTCTATTCTCTATACATTCCCGCTTTGGTTTTGAAAATCGGTCAAGTCATTTAGAAAATATGAAGGATTGAAATTTGAAAAATACATTTTTCAAAAAACGCATAAATTGAATTAAATAAAAAAAAACTTACCGTATTAATGAAGCAAATGCTGAAAATGTTGCCCGTCGACCTCCATACAGTAATACAAATTAGCTTCAAATCGTTCTCGAACATTCTGAAGAACTTGAGGGGTCACTTCACGACAAACGTCAATAATTCGTGTTCGCAGATCTTCTAATGAGGCAAGTGGAGTGCTATACACTTTACTTTTTATGTGTCCCCATAGAAAAAAGTCTAAAGGAATCAAGTCGGGTGACCGGGGAGGCCACTCAATGGCACCCCTTCGTCCTATCCACCGCCCGGGAAAGTTAGTGTTTAAATAATTACGCACATTTTGAGAGTAATGTGCAGGTGCACCGTCTTGTTGAAATATCAGTTCCGCTTCAACGTATCCAGGATTATTTTCGATGATGTCAGTTAGGGCTGGGTCGATGGTATTTTCCAGTAAATCTAAGTACATATCACCTGTTAGAGTTCCAGGAAGAAAAAAAGGACCCACAATAGAATTTCCAAAAATACCAGCCCACACGTTCAATTTCTGAGGATGTTGTGTGTGCACCTCGTGAAATACCCTGGGGTTGTTCTCAGCCCAGTACCGACAGTTATGCCGATTAACTACACCGTTCAAAAAGAAAGTGCACTCACCCGAAAAACACACATTGAATAGAAAATTATTATTATTGGCCACTCGTTCACTAATAGTTTCACAAAATTGCAAACGGCGATCAAAATCGTCTTCGTTGAGTTCTTGTACCAACTGAATTTTATACGGGTGGAAATGGTGTTTTTTCAATATTCTTTGGACACTTGTACGATTCACGCCGGTCTCATTGGCTAATTTTCTTGTACTCAGCGTACTATCCATGGCAACTTGGCCCAATACAAAGACCTCCATAGCTTCATTTACTACAGGATTTTCCATCTGCCTCTTTTTATTCATAAGGGATCCAGTTTCGCGAAATTTTGCTACTAACTCGCGAACAATTTTGCCGGAAAGGTGTTTTTCAGGATGTCGTTCATTAAATATCTGCGCAACCCGATTGCCACATTCATTATTTTTAAAATAAAGTTCGATTATTTCCACTTTTTCTGCAAGTGAGTACACCATAATTATTGATAAAAAATTTAATGATATTGAGAAATTTAAACGCACAAGTTACAGAACAGCTATCTAGCAACTACCGCACCTGATCGTTGTGGCATGTCAAATCATTAAAATCAGCAGTAAACATCTAAAATAACATCCTTATCATTTACTCTGATAATTTGTAAATAAACATTTTAAATTTCAATCCTTCATATTTTCTAAATATCTTGACCGATTTTCAAAACCAAAGCGGGAATGTATAGAGAATAGAAAGCCCTTTTCATTGCGGTACCACTTTACCCCTCTTCCCATTTGAAAAAGTTTGGGGGATGACACCCCCGCTTAGAGGGTTGAAAATTTTGCGATCATTTTAAGGGCAAAAATTGTCCCCCTCACAAACAAAATTGAGGTGTTTTTGGATTTTTTGAAAAAAAAATTACCCTGGCCGTTATGCCTTGCGGTACGTTTTCGATGGGCCACCCTGTATATATATATATATATATATATATATATATATATATATATATATATATATATATACCTATCAGTATTAGTAAATTTCCTATAAATATCAAATTCTAATTTATCGTTATTTCTAACAACTAACGTGTCGAGAAAAAGTAATTGCCCATTGTTCTTCTTTTCATACGTAAAATTAATGGAAGGATATTTATTGTTTAATGTTTCTAAGAAAGTGTCCAAATTTTATGTTTTAGTATCAGAATTGGGTTTCTAATCTACCCATAAACAAATTTGCAAGGAACGGAGATACGCAATTGCCCATCGCAGTTCACCCTCTTTTAAGTGCATCTTTGTAAATCAAAAAGAAAAAAAATACGATAAACAAAAGTTAAGAAAACGTGAAAGTAATATCCCCCGGGTAGCCCTTCGGAGAAGAACCGTTGAGAAGGCAGACTCAGATCCTGAAGTTAAAAAAAGTGGAATTAGTTAGCCCCGGACAGACCGTTGAAGATAAAAATTGCTTGCCTTCGGATATACCGTGGAAGCTAATTCTGGTTCTGAATTTGGTGGTTTTTCCAGGTTGTATAGGGTGTCCAATTTTGGTTGGAAATGCAAGGTATCTCCGTTATTTGCAAATATTTAGAGTTGAGGTTTTCGCGACACCGTGCCACTTTTTTGTCAAACTCAAGCTGCCGTAATCAGATTTTCCATAGCCCGCCTCGTTTCGGAGATACAGGGCCATATTGAAAAAATTGCATTTTGGGACACCCCTCGTATCTCGGTTATCTTTTAACGTATCGAAAAGGTAAAAACTGGCTTTTATAGAGTTTTTTACGTAGAATCTAGTGGCGTGGACAGATTTTTACTCGGGGCCGTCGTTTTTGATACGTGACCCAAAGTTACGTTTTTTTAAAATGGGACACCCTGTATATTTTTACGTAGTCCTATTCGTCTTATTATGAGCTTTTAAAAAATATATAGTTATCTATATTTATTTTAAAAATAAGGCTACAGTTTAAGTTTTTAGGAATATATTAAGTATATCTATTTTTCGTAATTAGCCATGTTCAAAAGAACTGCTCAAACTGATTTCCATTTTCTCTTAGAAATCTTAGAAATCTCTCACACACTCTTGCAATTTTACCCAGTGCAAAAATGCCTGCTCAGTGGTGTTACGCAGGTCTTGAACTGTGTTATGTGGGGTACGAAAAATTAAATTTTTTAGGTGATCCTATAAAAGAAGTCCAATATGGACAGGTCAGGCGACCTAGGAGTCCATCGGACAGGCCCGTGCGTTCCAATCCAGCGTTCGGGGAAGTTCTCTTCTAAATACCGTCTCACAATTTGGGAGTTATGTGCTGGAGCTCCGTCGTGTTGGAAATATATTTGATTCACATGTGCTAAAGGGACATCTTTATGATTTCTGGCAATATATTTTGCAATATTTCAAGGTAGCGATTAGCAGTGAGACCTCCTTCAAAAATATGAAATTTTATTTTGGTTCCTAGTACGAAACAAGTGACATTAAAGCCAAATCTTCCTTGTTGCTCGCGTGGAAATATCAAATGTTGATTTTCATGTGACCAGTGTCTCGTATTGTGCCTATTAAATATTCCACCACTACTTATATACGATTCGTCGGACCATATAACCGTCCTTCCTAAATTTTGTTTAGTATTAATTTTTTGTAAATACCACTGGCAAAAATCAATACGTCGTTCTGCATCTCCAGGATGTAGATTTTGCACAACTCTGACTTTATAAGGTTTATACTTATGTTTCTTTAAAATCGTTTGAACCCGAGACTTGATTACACCCACTTCATTCTCTATTTTTCTACAGGACGTTACAGGCGTTACATTTACTCTTGCTAAGACGTTAATTTCATCAGCCTCACGATTCTCTTTGTTATATTTCTTTGATCTGGGCTTTTTGAAAGAGCCAAAATTTATTAAATTCGATTTAGAATATTAATTTATTTGGGTGCCTCCTTTCCGGATATCTATATAATAAAAGTTTAAGTTTTAAAAAAGATTGCAATAATAATTATGAAAATAAAACATTACCTAATGAAATAAAGCTCAGAAGCAGCGTTTATATTTTCATGACTCTCTATGAAACAGGTCAGCATATCATATTGCTCAAAGTTTTCAAATAATTGATTTGCAGCCATATGTTAAAAAGTAATAATCAGGGCGACTAATTTAACACGTCTATTAGTATTAGCATCAAAACTTCATTTACTTTATGACAAAGCCATTTTTTGACAATCAGTCCATGGCTTACTATGAAAAATATAGATAGATACTATTACAAACCTAAATTGCAGCCTTATTTTTTAAAATAAGTATAGATAACCATATATTTTTGAAAAGCTCATAATAAGACGAATAGGACTCCGTAAAAATATACAGGGTATCCCATTTAAAAAAACGTGACTTTGGGTCATGCATCAAAAACGACGGCCCCGAGTAAAAATCTGTCTACGCCACTGGATTCTACGTAAAAAACTCTATAAGAGCCAGTTTTTACCTTTTCGATACGTTAAAAGATAACCGAGATACGAGGGGTGTCCCAAAATGCAACTTTTTCAATTTGGCCCTGTATCTCCGAAACGAGGCGGGCTATGGAAAATCTGATTACGGCAGCTTGAGTTTGACAAAAAAGTGGCACGGTGTCGCGAAAACCTCAACCCTAAATATTTGCAAATAACGGAGATACCTTGCATTTACAACCAAAATTGGACACCCTGTACACCGTCGAGAAGGCAGATCCTGAATAATTTTTCGGTGATTTCAAGCGCTATTTATATGAAAACTTGCCGTAAGAAAAATGCAATTTTGACCCTTAATCGCGGGTTCCCATGTGGTGTTCTCGCGGTTTCTACCCTGTCTGATATGTGTAAGGTTTAAAGTGGTTTCTAGATAAAACCCTGTGGTTCTGTACAAATTAACTTCGTTTTGAAGTTTTTAAAATTCTGATAATATTTAACGTTAAAATTATGAAATATTCAATATTATTTAAAACACAAATTTTATGGGGCAGGTCTGTTTCAATAATTTAAGTCATTTAAAGTAAATTTAAATTTTAATTTAAAAAAATCTTTTCCACATACTAGATTTAAAACGGAAAGTTGATGACAATTTACGAGACAATTTTATATGACAGATTGGAATTAGTTTTTCATGGGCTTATTATCTTTTCCGGAAAAACCTTTATATTATTTTCCTAATAAAGGCAGACGAAAATAAATTTTACATTCTATTTACCAATAAATTTCAAGCAAAACAAAGTGATGGGTCCAGTCTTACTCGAATTTACCTCTTTAAATGACCACATATGATGTCGAACAGCTGCTGTGTTTCCCAAGTTAAATCGCGTCCATATTGGGTCAGTTAATGTTGTCTGGGAATCATTGATTTTGAAGAATCAACAATATTTATTTACATTTATGTATGTCAGCCAATACTTGAACCTTGTCATAATTAAGTACATTCCTAATTTTATCAAATTACAAGTGTTTATTTATTTATTTATTAAGCGTGCATTAATTTCCGAAATAATGTTAACAACCTCAATAGGTTATCAGTAATTTTCAATTCTAAATTTTTCCGATCATTCCCAAGTGACTCAGTTCCGAGTGATATCGGCATAAGCTTTTTTCCAAGTAGGTTGCCTTTGTACCAAGTTTATCAGGATGTATAATGGTTATAAATTATCGTTCCGTCATGTTCTTGGGATTAAATTCCAAATAATAAAGTTCATATTTTTATCTACACTTTACAACTACTTATCTGACACTCTTTTTAAATGGAATTAAGGCAGGTGACAGTTGATTTAGTTTATCAAAATATTAGATAACAGACATAGTGCTCGGTTGGATAGAATAAGTTATTTATATTTTACAGTACATTTTTCCTTTCTGAACGAGAAAAAGCTATTAAATAAAACAGCACTAGTAGCCTATCAAAACCAATTTATGATTCTAACCTTAGAGAAAGAAAAACAACCAAACAATTCCAATCTCTAATGGTTACAAGAAGTATTTTATTATAACTGATCTTGTTACCCCCTCCTCCCTATCGGTGTCGCCCCGATTTTCTATAATTGGCTCCGAGACCCATATAAGACAGTGTTGATAAACTTGGTTGAGCAGTCCAGAGCACTGGATATAATGCGAATCAGTATCGACTATTATCTATCAAAATAATAATCTAAGGTTGACTAGCAGTGAGAATTACTCTAACTACTGCAGTACTTTTCTTTTTCCAACCAGCAAAATTAACCTTAGTGACTCCCTGATATATCTACAAAATTAATTCAACATAGTCTACTTTGTCAGGGCGCAATAAAAGTTACTCCTTTATTTCAATGAATAACTCAGCTTTTGGTAGTAGGCTGGGATTGCCTAAACAAAACAAAAGAAAACTGTTCTCATGTTCAATAAATTACTCGTCAAAAACCTCTGGTTCGTTTTGAAGCTAAATTCGATAACCGCAACAGTTATTTTAAATTTTATAGTAAAAAATGGCTAGAAACCAAGCGTTTTCTAATAAAGAAAAATACGACATGTTACTCTGCTTTGCACAATCTAACGAAGATGTTAACGAGGCTTTGGAACTATATTTATTAAGGTATGCTTAGCATTCGTCTTATTTTATAATAAATACATTTTTATGAAGCTGTTGGCGTTTTAAACATAGGTATCCAGAACAAAGACAACCCTGTGGTTTTACATTTCTTAGAATGAAAAGAAATCTAGTTGATTTCGGATCTTTTAATAAACCGCGAAGCAAAACCTATAACAAACATTGATGTAGGTCCTTCAAGTTCTTGCAGAAAAATCCACCAGAATGTTGGGGTTCCAAAAAGCCGGGTACAAAAAAATTTTAAGGAAACACGGTTATAAACCATTTAAATTCACATTGGTGCAACACTTACATCCGGGCGACACACAGCGTCGTATGATTTTCTGTAACTGATATCTAGAAAAATGCGATAATTACCCTGACTTTTTTTTATAGAAAAGTAATATAGTCCAGTGAGGCATAAACAGGGAGTCAATTAAGTACTTGTACAAACTTTAAGGGGTGATTCTTTGACTAATTTTAAGATTAAAAGTTCATGTGAACATGGGTCTGAAACGGCTTTGTTTCTGAGATACACGGCGTTCAAAAAAACAATTTTATTTGGTTTTTTGCTCATATTTTTGTTAAGGAACATGACAATTGGACAAAATTTGGGATTCTGGGTATATTGATGACGAGAATTTCAAATATTAGCTTAGTTTTTTATTTATTATTAGAGGGCGCCACATACAGTGTTGTTCCTGAATTTAATTAACCATAACTTTTTTGTGAAGCCTTTTATGTAATTTTTGACTAGGCAGACCTATTCTCCATTCAATTTTACATAAAAAAGTTACTCTTAGTATTTGTCGCTAAGAGCAGCCGTTTTGGATAAAAAAAGGTTTGGAGTTAAATCTGCGTTGAAATTTTTTAAACTGAATCATTTCCGAGATTTTGAAAAATAAGCGAAAAAATACTTTTTCAAAATCATGTGCTAAGTTACTCTATCACATTAACATATCACAATTACCAAATTAGTGAAAATTGGATAAAAATAATAAAAATAAGTTGCATCTTTCCTCTGCAGCCATCTTGTCCAAAATGTACCAATATACCAACGCAGAAATGGCAGACATTCATTTTACTTATGGAATAGCTCGCGGTAATGCACAAGCTGCAAGACGAATGTATCAGGCGCGATTTTCTCAACGAGTGGTGCCACACGTCCAAACTTTTATTAATATTCGCGCAAGACTTTGTGAAACTGGCAGCTTTAAAAGGACAACAGATGTTCCAGGAAGGCCTGCAACAGTTCGAACAGTTGAGATTGAAGAAGCTGTGTTAAAAGAATTGAAGAAGACCCGCAAACTAGTACACGGAAAATAGCTCTTGAATTGAATATTACACACACGCTTGTTTGGCAAATTTTAAGGTTTCAACAACTTTATCCTTATCATATGCAACGTGTGCGGCTCTTTTACCTAGAGATTTTCCCCTCAGACTCGATTTTTGTGTTTGGTTGCGTAATAGATTAGTACGAACCCCGAATTTCTTAAGCCATGTGCTTTTCACAGATGAAGCCTCGTTTTCTCGAAATTCCATAATTAACTTTCCTAACAACCATATCTGGGCTGAGGATAATCCGAATGCTATCAGAGAAAATCATTTTCAGGTGCTATTTTCTCTCAATATTTGGGTAGGGATTATCGGTGATCACCTTATTGGACCTTGCATTCTTCCGCAAAAGCTTAATGGCGAAGAATATCGAAGGTTTTTGAAGCACGAACTTCCCAACCATTTAGAAGAAGTTGATTTAGAAACCAGAAACAGGATGTGTTAATGCACGGAGCTCAGCCACACTTTAGTGTCGTCGTGCGTCAATTTCTGGACGAGAATTACTGTAACCGTTGGATAGGATGAGCTGGACCCCAAGCCTGGCTTCCCAGATCACCAGATTTGAATCCTTTGGAATATTTTCTGTGGGGTCACTTGAAGTCTTTGGTTTATAAAAGTCCAGTATAAAATGAACAAGATCTAAGAAATAGGATATTTGAATCTTGTGCCATTATTAATCAGACGCCAGGTATATTTGAAAGAGTTCGGCAATCAATGTTAAGGCGACTTATTGCATGCGTTGAAGTAGGCGGTGGTCATTTTCAACAATTATTGTCAAATAATGTTATAACTAGTTTAGTTTTAGTCTTGTAAATGATTTAAGTTTTTTACCTAATAATACAATCAATAACAGATACATTTTTTTGCTTATTTTTCGAAATCTCGAAAATGATCCAATTTAAAAAATTTCAACGCAGATTTAACTTCAAACCCTTTTTTATCCAAAATGGCTGCTTTTAGCGACAAATACTAAGAGCACCTTTTTTATGTAGAATTCAATGAGAATAGGTCTGCCTAGTCAAAAATGCCATAAAAGGCTTCACAAAAAAGTTATGGTTAATTAAATTTAGGAACAACACGGTATGTGGCGCCCTCTAACATTAAATAAGTTAATATTTCAATTTCTCGTCATCAATATACCCAGAACCCCAAATTTTGTCCAATTGTCATGTTCCTTAACAAAAATATAAGCAAAAAATCAAATAAAATTGTTTTTTTGGACGCCCTGTATCTCAGAAACAAAGCCGTTTCAGACCCATGTTTATATGAACTTTTCTTCTTAAAATTAGTCAAAGAATCACCCCTTAAAGTTTGTACAAGTACTTAATTGACACCCTGTATAGGTAGCGCCGGAGTATTAAATAGGCATAATTCTAGATACTGGTCGTAAGAAAACCAGCATCGAATATTTCCTCGCGAACGGCGGGGTAGGTTTGGGTTTAATATTTCTTGTTTCATATTGGGTTCAAAAATAATATATCGTATATACCAGGGGAGCTTAGATACAGATCTGTATTTCCAAATACTGGAACTTATTCTACCGGAATTACTCGATGATCTGCCTTTGGCCTATTTACCCCACATATATTTTAAGCAGGACGGAGCACTTGCTCATAATTCCGATAGAATAAGGTAGTATTTCGAAGATAATTTTCTTGGAAAATGGATAGGGACCAAACCTGTAAGATGTCCGGCGAGGTCGACAGATCTCTGGGTTTTAGATAACTTCCTGTGGGGTACTTTAGAAAACAAAATATATAGGACACGACATGACACCTTAGCTGATTTAATAAATGCCATAAGAAGGGCATTCAACAAAGTGCAACAACGACCGGTTAGTATTTTCAGTGCCCTTAGAAGACTACGGAAATTATATAGGCTTTGTGTAAGGCAAAATGGACATTATTTCGAGCATTATCTTTTGGGTATAGATTTAGTTTTCTGTTTATTTTGGTTTTGAATAACTTCCTATGGGGTACTTTAGAAAACAAAATATATAAGACAAGACATGACACCTTAGATTTAATTGATTTAATAAACGCCACAAGGGCATTCAACGAAATGCAACAACGACCGGTTAGTATTTTCAATGCCCTTAGAAGAATACGGAAATTATTTAGACTTTATGTAAGGCAAAATGGACATTATTTCGAGCGATATCTTTTGGGTATAGATTTAGTTTTCTGTTTATTTTAGTGATTTTTAGCGGTAGGATTAGTTTTTGTTGTTGTTTAGAGGTAGAGGTAGAATTATTAACATGTTCATTCTATTCAATTAATAATACTTTTCAAGGTTGATGGATTCACGGGTTTAGCAGCGAAAAACAGGTTAATAATTATTTTTATTATAAAACCGAGTTTTCGGTCCGATTTTAAACCTTCTTTAAAGCAACAGGCTAAAATTATAACAATGTTAGATAAATAATGCTATGATAGTTGAATTATTAAATTGCTAAAATTTGAACATTTCTTGTAAAATAGTATAAAACAAGGACATAAAAGGTAATAATTCATTGTAGAATTTTCAAAAAAATTCTGGTTACTATAAATAAAATATACCTGAAAAATGTATTTGTTTTGTAAGCAATCTCAGCTAGGGGTTCGCGAGACCACGAGACTAGTCTCGGTCCGAGACCGATACCGAGACTTGAAAAAGTATTTTGAGACCGAGACATGGTGTTCGAGACCGAGACTTACCTATCGAGACTCTCGGTCTCGATCTCAAAGTGAAGTAGCAAAATAACCAATGTTCGTAAATTATTTGTTTTGACAAAATAATTCAAAAAACATATGTTTGGGGTCAAATTAAATGACGCAAAAAATAATTTTTCTATAAAAAACAATTATGTTATACTAGCATTGTATATGTTCTTATAACAATGATACTAGTGAAATAGTCATTTAAAAAGAGATATAAATAACCACAAAAAGAGAATTTCCCAAATTTAGAAATTCTAGTAGCGAAATTCCATTTCACATGTCGAAAACCGTAAATTGCTACCCTGTTCTCAAAGAGAGACACTTTATCACAACTATACTATATAGGATTTCGATATTGTGGTCTTTATAAATTTATAATCGGTTTTTATGTTTGAAAGTATGTAAGTAAAGTATTGAAAGTAACTAAAATCCAAACATTTTTAGTTTTTTGGATCAATAATTAATAACTAATAGACTGAAACAACTAAATACATCGCAATATCATATTCTTATGTAGTATAGATACGGTAAAGTGTCCAACAGACGAAGTAATTGTGGTGATTTTTGTTTAAAAATTTTCCGACTTAAAATAAACAAAAAATTGTTAAAAAAGATCAGTGAAAATTTGTATTAACATTTTCTTCTTTAATCGCTTCGGTGGCTTGCTAATTAAAGAAGGTACGTGTTTTATAGAACAATATTTTTGTATTGATTTTGTTCGTATTTGAAAATAATGGATATCCATTTTTTAATATATGTTTATAATAAAAATAATACATACGGACAAGATTTTCAACAAACAAAACACAAAGTAGAATTTGGCTTAGGATTTTAAATAGATGATCAATAAAGCTAATTCAACTATTACGCTTAAAATATAACGAACTGTTCTAATAACAAAGTAAAAATTTGAATTTCTAAACAACATTATAAGCATATTTTTAGATTTTATTTCAACCTATATAATAAACCTAAAAATATTACAGAAAATTTAAGCTAATATTTTATAATTTCATTTTTCAATATCTGTACCCTTTGGAGCGCGCTTTAATTGCAAATATTCTATTATTTCTTTTCTCCAATTTTCGAAATCACTTTTTTTTTCAAATAGTGATGTATAATCGATGTCATAGTTATCATCATCAGCAAGCACAATATAATATTTATCCCTGTACATTTTCTCAAAAAAGGTTATACCTAGATTGATCTTTCAGGCGAAAAATTGAACAAGTAGATATTTGTTTATTAAATAAATTTACTTTTAAAATCTACTCCACTTTTAAAATTTATAGTTAATTTACCAAAGAACAAAAATAGTTGATTCACAAGTAGTATTATAAACCATAGCCGCCTTTGTGCCAGCACAACGTGCAGACCCCTAAAAACGGTCCTGCTTAGGAAAGTAAATACGCATCAAAGTAATAAAAGTTTGGTTCAAAATAGCAAAGTTTACAGAATATCTAAGGGTGCTTTACTTGGCCATCGATCGTTTTCTACCTATTGAATTATAACGTCTGTCGCTAGAATGCTCAACACGTTGCTTGCATGAGTTCGGCAGCATTATACAGTGTGTCCTTATTTTGTGTTTAATATATCTTATTCCATTTGCATATCCTTGCGAAATGTCAAATACTTATTGTTCTGTGGATGGTTGTTTAAGTAACTCTAGTGATGTGTGGTCTTTCTTTTGATGTCCAAAGAACAAGAAATATGTGATATTTATTTTGATACACCTACTATTGTCCGTATATCTTCATTTACTGGTTCCATCTGTTGGCAACATCATTCCGAATTATAGATTTTTGGAATAATTTTGTATATAAATATACCTACATTTTTTCTACTTTACTGAAATGTTCAAACATTGGGTTTTTTTACATTAAATTTTTAAGATTGAAAAAATTCTGGGTTTGGAAGGTAGGCTTCCATTTACTTTTGTCTAAATAACATCTCGGCGAACAATTATTATTTTTAAAATTTTGTTTTCGAGACCACCGAGACTTTCGAGACCGATACCGAGACTAAGTAGGTATTGGTCTGAAGACCGATACTGAGACCGTAAACATTTTCCGAGACTTTCGCGAACCTCTAATCCCAGCCTAGTGCCATAAACTGAGTCTGTCTCTAAAAAAATGCAAATTACTGGGCGATTCGAATAGAAAATATACACGATTATAGTTTTTCGAGAAGTTTATTGTGAACTGAATAATATAAAATAAATATATACGGGGTGTCCCATTTAGAAAATTATAAGTTTGTGTTATATCTCAAAAACGACAGCTCACGTAAAAAATCTGACAACGCCACTGGATTCTACGTGAAAAACGGTATCAGAGCCAGTTTTTACCTTTTCGAAAAGTTAAAAATGCGATATTTTTCAGTTCCACACTGTATCTTAAAAACGAAGGCGGCTATGAAAACTTTTGTTTGGGTCATCTTTCGTTTCACAAAAAAAGTAGCACCACCATGTCGCGTAAACCGCAACCCTCTATCTTCACTAATAAGAGAGATACACCATAAAAACAATAAAACGGGACACCCTGTACATTTAACATAGACATAAAGAGATCTATACAGGGTGTCCCGAATTGCAGTGTCCAAACTTTAACAGCGCATTCTGCATTCAAAGTCCTAATTTTCTATATAAACATATATCGGCAAATGCTTCGTTTTCGAAATACAGGGTGTTAAAGTTTTAAGAAAAAAATTGTTATTTAGTCATAACTTTTTTAGTACTTGAGATATTGTTATTAAATTTTTTTTTTGATTTGAAATATTTTTTAATTTTTCATGAGTGGCGTCCGTACGGGATTTTTTATTGAATATTCTTGAAGATAAAATGGTACGCTACTGCTTTTTCTGAAAACAAAAATTTTTCCTAAAATCCCCACTCAATTTGGAGCAGATTTGATCCCTTGTCTTTTTTTCGTGCGGTGTAAGGATTTAGAGTAAAAAACTAAAAACCATTTTTATGTATGGCATAGTTAAAATTTCAATTGTTGTTAATTTCAGTAGCAAAACCGTTCAGGTGGGATTGTAACAGCAAGTTTTTAAAATTATTTGGTTTCCGATATTTATTTCATGCATTCCGGGTGAGTTCATAATTTCTGAACAACGTATGTAGGGTTTCTAAAATAAAAGCTTGTCTGACAACTAAGGAGAGATGACGTCATTGACCCGTTGTAATGGAGATTTGCATTATGTTTGGGTTATCAGGGTGACATCGCAGAAGTTAGCAGGCAACCTATTAAAATCTAATGTCCTTCGTACTTACCATCATCGACTCTTGGTATGCCATGATTGCATTTTTGTGATAACTGAACAATTGCTAGGTTCATCTTTAAAGTATGACAGATGAGTTTATAATTCTAAAATCGTCGATTCATTTTGTAAAACGGTAATTAGAATTAATTCAATTTTGAAGATGATACTTCATTTTACAGAAACTAGTCTTTATTAGCTAAGTTCGTAATTAATTTTACAAAAACTAGAATTCATAACTTTTATTACCTTAGATCGTGAAAAAAATTTATAGAGCACTTTAAATATCATTAAGGATTAATGTGGGCCTTAAAATTCACAATAATTGCTCAAAATGAGCTCCTCTAACTTCGACACATTTTCGGCATCTGCTTTTAACTGTGTCAGTGGCATGGCGTATAAAATTCGTATTGGCTCGCAAAGTTTCACAGGCTTGCTCTATCCTTAGAATCATTTCTTCTCTTGTATGAACTGGTCTGGAATAAACTAAATTTTTCAAATAACCCCCACACAAAGAAGTCGACAGGTGTGAGGTCAGGGGAACGTGGTGGCCAGGCTGTAGCTTCTATCGTCCAATCCACCGTTCTGGATAATTATTATTTAACCACTCGCGATTTACAAGTGCAAAATGCGCGGGAGCCCCGTCCATTTGAATCCAGAATTCGTTTCTAAGATTTAGAGGAATATTTTCTAGATATTGAAATAACTCATTTTGCAGAAAATCATTAAATAACTGTCCATCTAGGCGTGGTGCTAGAATATGGTGCCCGCAAAAAATTTCATTTATTACACCACACCAAACATTAACAGAAAATTCTTGCTGAAATGCTCTAGTTCGTACAACACATGGATTGTCATGGCTCCAGATTCGTAAATTAAAGAAATTTACTGAGCAGCTTCGGGTAAATGTGGCTTCATCAGTCCATAATTTTTTTTTGAGAAGTTCTCGTCTTCCTCTATTTGGCGCAAAAACCAATAACAAAAACTGACACGTTTTTCGGCATCACCAGGTTGTAAGTTTTGAACTGGCTGCATCTGAAATGGCTTCCTGTGATCTTCCTCAAAACGCGATGAACCTTATTTTTAGAAACAAAAACTGCGTTGCCTTGTAAATTATGAGCTGGTCTTCATAGGCTTAATGTCCTATCGTTGTCAAACTTATTTAAAATTACTTTTCGATGTTGTTCATTTCTCCTACCTTCGTTTCTCGGATTCTTTTTGAGTCCAAATTCCTAAACATTAATGCGTTTTAATGAAAACTTGTTTGCAAGGTAATCTTCTATTTGGAAATCTTCGTTGGTATTCCCGTACTACTGCATTTGCGTTTCCATTACAGAAACCATAAAC
This sequence comes from Kuschelorhynchus macadamiae, assembly GCA_030620095.1. Lineage (NCBI taxonomy): Eukaryota > Metazoa > Arthropoda > Insecta > Coleoptera > Curculionidae > Kuschelorhynchus > Kuschelorhynchus macadamiae. Next base: position 454,600 of record JAUTXW010003137.1, on the reverse strand, counting down.
GAAATGAATATCACCATACTCAAAGTTACTGAATAACACCATTTTGAAATCACTAGTTAGACTGATAATTACCTTTTTGTATAAACTGTAATGTACCTGACATTTATTTACTCTAAAAACTCAAATGTCACACTTTAAAGACGAAACTAGCAATTGTTCAATTGTCACAAAAATGCAATCATGGCATACCAAGATGTTAAAGGTTTTGCCACTGAAATAATTAACAATAATGGAAATTTTAACTACGCCATACATAAAAATAGTTTTTAGTTTTTAACTCGAAATCCTTGCATCGCACGAAAAAAAGGCAAGGGATCAAATTTGCTCCAAACTGAGTGGGGATTTTAGGAATGATTTTTGTTTTCAGAAAAAGCAGTAGCGTACCATTTTTTCTTCAAGAATATTCAATAAAAAATCCTGTACGGACGCCACTGATAAAGAATTAAAAAATATTTCAAATCAAAAAATGCCTTTTGTTACTCAAATACTGTTTACCAAATTTAATAACAATATCCCAAGTAGTAAAAAAGTTATGACTAAATAACAATTTTTTTCTTAAAACTTTTAACACCCTGTATTTCGAAAACGAAGCATTTGCCGATATATGTTTATATAGAAAATTAGGGCTTATTTTGAATGCAGAATGCGCTGTTAAAGTTGGGACACTGCAATTCGGGACACCCTGTATACTAAATTTAAAGCACTATTTGATTAAACGGCGTATTTTCGAGATATTGAGGAGGTCCGGGAGTTTTTGAACACACTGTACATTTTTATTTTTAACAAGCAAACGTTTGACTTAGTCTTTTCTATTCCAGTACCACAACTGCCAATCAAAGGCCACATTCGCAGACCATCGACTGTGAGCGTCGCCTCGACAAACTCGACTAACTCAGCCTTGAGTGATTCTGATTCAGAGGCCGGTAGTGGCAACGAAAACGATTCTGGCATTGAAGAGGTGGTACAAGAGGAATGCCGTACTGAAAGAATAGCTCATGATTTTCAGAGGCATTTGACTGGTTTAACCAGCTCACTACGAGAGATGACTGAAGCAGCTCAGTACCTGACTTGGCGCTACCAGCATGATATTGGGGGGCCTGTTTAATTGTTAGAGGTTTTAAGGCAATAAGTAACTACCAACCTAGGAGTTGTACATAAGTGGAAAAAAGTGGATTATTGTATAGTAATTTTGTTGTCACTTTTCAGATCTTATATAAGCGATTCGAATCTAATTCAAATTTCCGTTGCTTTTTTCCACGTATGTGCTGGTGCTTGCGGGTGTGTGAATGAGTCGAGTGGCTGGGCGAGTGTGATAGTCAATCTGCAAAGTGATATCGTTTAGATTATCTATTTTTGCTCATTTTCTTATATGTATTATTATATTTTTATTTATTTTAGTGAGAGTTTTAGATAGAAATGTAATCTTTATTTATAAATAAAATATTCGAATGATATTTTGTTCTCATTTAGTTTTTGTTGTTTATATTTCTTAAACAAGTTCTAACCCGACAAACGATTTATTTGTAACTGAAACTAGATAAAAGGTAACTTACTCGTTGGCACAAAGGTAGGATTTTGATTCCTCAGTTATGAATCTTCCAATCCTGCTTGACGATTAATACTTTTGATTGATGTTTTTTAAATAATTCATATTTGAGATTTTTTATTTCATAAACAATATTATTATAAATTATAGAACATGTATTTAAAATATGACTTATAGTTTTCAGTTTGATGAACAGGAATTTCCAAGTCATTTTGATTTCTAGTATTTAAATTATGATTATTATTTCGAGATTGAATTTTTTCATATAAATAGTTAAGCAATTTGTTTAAAATAATTTTATGAATAAAACAAGGCAAGTAGTTTTCGTGTCTGAATTCTAATTTAATTAATTTAAATCTATTAATTTTTTTATTATTAGAACCAGCCAGTTTTAGTTTGGTGTTAGCATTTAAAAAGGTTTTCATTTATTAAACTAACCAAATTATAAAATTTTCAAGATGATTTATGGATACATTTCAGTGTCATCTGCAAATACTAAAAGGTTACCAAGTTACCATGTTTAATTGATAATGCCAAATCCGCTGGGAAACAATCCTTATTTCGTGCCGACGTTGGGAGCTGACGTCATGGTTCGAATCCCAACGTCCTTATGACGTCGACGTGCTGATTGGGTGGCCACCTTAGCCCTCCATGTCTACAGAGCCCGCTATAGCGGGAGGGGTAAGCCGGGAATTTGCCCAGGACTGAGAATTTGAATTGTGGCAGTTTTCAGTACTAAGATCGAAAAAAAATAATTGTTAAGAGCTACATAATATAGATTTAAATATAAAAAAAGAGTGTAATTTTAGCAATATAAAGGAATATTATCTGTGCAAACTCTAAATGTATATAGTCAAAGAAATTCGTTCAACGCGATTTCCCTGGATCTCCGCTGCTAAGAACTCCCGTTCCCTTCGATTCTTGTGGACTTTGATGCAGCTGTTTTGGCACCTGAATAGAACTCTATTCTATGTCGAATAAATACCGCATAATAGCGTTCAAACTATACAGTCTAACCTGTAAACTCAAGATTTGCAATTGCCCATTTTCAAGGGGTTGTTATTCCCACACCAACGTTTTAGGTACCCCAAGAACCGGAAGTGCTTTTTATAGTGATACATCTTTCATTCGGATAACCCAGTTGCTTTATTCTCAAATTTCGCCCTATAAGATGGAATTTTCGAGCACAGAGGTATTTGACCCTGCGCGACCCCTACACGAAGAAACCAGATATTTAAAGTTACATTATCTAGAAGTAGGGCAATATAACTGGAAGATCTCATTCTTAGCCAGGGGTGAGAAACTTAGATATAGCAGATTGACGTCGGACCCAGATAATCGACCTTTCACTATGTGCTAAGCCAGCCATGTCAAACTCAAAGTTACTAGTGGGCCAAAAGCATGAAGACTATCGACTTGGTGGGCCGCAAAACCTTATCTTAAAGAAGACAAACTACTGAAAATCTTGCGAAAAAGTACTATTATAGGACAAGTCTGTTTATTAAATTTCCAATAAAAAGGACATTACAAAAAACTACAAACATTAAATTCTTTTGCCAGATATTATTTGACGTCTTTTGTCTTTAATTAAGTTGCGTATTTCTAGCGCGAATTTATCGGCGGAAATAACTTTTAAAACTGCGTCCAAGTATGCGTCCGTCAATCGCGATCTTGCGGAAAATTTGTTTCCTTTCATCAAAGAAAATAGTTGTTCACACTTATAGGTAGTTCCAGGATTTTACAGGTAAATTTTCTCTTTTCTTGGTATTGATCAGGCAAGTACTTAAAAAGTTCGAATGTACCAACACTATCAATTTTTTTTGTTTTGAATGGGGCTGACACTGAATCTCAATTACTTCCATTTGCAAGTGAGGGGGAACTTTATCAATATCGATAGTGAAAAGACCAGTAAATAGAAAAAATTGTTTTCTTGGGTCTTAAAGTCCTGAAAACGCTTCTCAAATTCTGCCAGAAGGCTTCTCATTTTCTCTGAATATATTTTGTGTGGTATTAGGACACTTGTGCTTTCCTGATATGCCTTACAAGTCAGAAAATGTGACAGATTATCCTCTGCTAACTGTTTTTCCCACAACATCATCTTATACTTGAAAGCTTCCAGATGATCATGCATATCTATAAAAACTTGACGTGGTCCTTGCAATTTCGTATTTAAGTCCCACAAGTGTTTTTTGATATCTACCATAAATGAAAGATCTTGTAAAAAAGATACATCGCTGACATCTTCTTTTGTTTCCATGTAAACGCGTATATCTTCTTGGAGCTTCCAAAACCGGTCGAGTACCATAGAACACGAAAGCCATCGCACCTCTGCATACTATGGTAAACCAGTGTACTCACTTTCTTAATCACGCAAAACTGTCGCTGATTAAGGCCTCTTCTCGTTATGAAGTTTATAATTTTTTTCACTGACTTTAAAACACTTTCCAACTTGATCACTTTTGAGCATAAAACTTCTTGGTGGATTATACAATGAATATGATGAAAATCTGGTTTGTCACTGCCCGTTTCTCTGATCTTTGTCTGTAATATTTTAACGAAGCCATTTTTTACTCCAGTCATCGAAGGAGCTCCGTCTGTTGCAACGGAACACAGTTTTGACAAATCTAAATTGTACTTTTGTAGAAGTCCATAAACAGCATTGAAAATATCCTTCCCAGTTGTTGTATCATGCAATGGTACTAATTCCAGTAATTCTTCATATACATTGATATATGTATTAACCGCACGAAGAAAAACAGCGAGTTGCGCCACACCACACACGTCCGTACTTTCGTCACAGGTAAAAGAAAATGCAATGAGAGTCTTATTTTGTTTTTGTCTGATCACTTATATCGGCAGCCAACTCAGTATCTCTTTCAGCGACAGTATTGCGGGACGCATATTCGTATCGGACGTACGTTATTGCACAACCGGAAATAAACGAACTTATGCGACCCAGGTTACTTAACGGACATACGTGATGGCCCATTGTGTGCAAAATCAGTCGTCCGATAAGGATACCTCGTGTTCTTTCTGTCTTGAAATAAGGTAGAAGTAGATGTCAGCGTGTTATTGATTTGTATTCATTTGTATGTAATTTGTATTATAAAAGTATAAAATGTGTAGTATACTTCCAGAAAATTATGATTACCACCATGTTAGCGGCGACACAATAAGAACTAAATTTAATGCTAAAAAAATCGATGTAAGTATTCAAGTATTATATCATGCCGTCAAGTGTAAAATGTTTGAGGTTAGTTATCGTGTTGTATTTTCGAAACGGATTCGATTCAGATAGTTTCTCGATATTTATTCCCGACTTGTATTCACCTTAAAAGCAAAAAAGCTGCCTGCATAGAAATCAATAGTAAGATGTTTAAGATTAATAAGCCCTGTATTAAAGTGGCAGTGTGTTAGGTATCCAAAGCCACGATAGAATAAATCAAAACAAATTACGGCGCGTGTGCACCATGCAGCAGGCGCATAAATCGATTCCTATTGGCGTCAGTCGCGTCACCGCAGCAGCTCTTATAAAGAGACCCATTAGCGAGAAAACAAAAACAGAAGTAATCGAGTACTTTGAAAGGGGTCATTCAGTAGCTTCTGCATATCGCTTTTGTTTTAAGAAGATGGAAGAATTTGATGATAAATATGACGTCTTATCTTCAGATCGTCATTTCTGCCCCAAAAAATAAGTTTTTGAAAATATATGGAGACATCATTTTAAATCAAATTATGGGGAAAAAGTAGGAATAAACATGTTATCAAAACTACAACAAAACCTAATGAAGAACACTGATGTTTCCTTCAAGATTTGTGAAATTGGTGAGCACTATGCTGTGTCATTTGTACCGGAATCATGAAAAGGGCTTCAGAGAAACTCCGCCAATCATCCGGAGTGTTATTTGTAGATGCGACTAGCAACTGTGATGTCCACAACCACAAACTATATTTCTTCGCCACCCATTCAGTAGCAGGCGGTATACCTTTAGCTTGTATTATTTCAACTAGTCAAAAAGAAGAAGTTTTTGATCGAGCCGTTGATTGTTTAATCAGTATCATTCCTTTTAAATTAAATCCTACGGTCATTATCACTGACGATGATATGATCGAAAGAAGAGTCCTTCAGAAGTACTGGCCCTCTTCTAAAATGCTCTTATGCATATTCCATGTTTTAAAAGCTGTATGGAAGTGGCTTAATATGTCGAAAAATAATATTCCTAAGGAGTATAGACAGAGTCATTATCGTATGTTTAGGAATATTTTGTACGCAAAAAGTCAACAAAAACTTGATTTAAGTTTAGATGCTTTCAAGGAGAAATGTCAATAAGTATATTCAAAACAAAATTGACAACGATTTGCAGTCTTGGTGCCTTTTTTTCAGAAAAAATTTGCCAACTCGTAGATCTGACACAAATAACTTTATTGAAGTCATGTTTAGGCTTTTTAAAGATATCCCTTTAGAGCGCACAAAAGCCTATAATTTATCACAGCTCACTGATTTTGTAGTCTGTGATTTTGAAAGCTACTATAAGCAGCGACTTTTAGATTTAGTTTTTGATAGAGTAAATAATATGACTTTAAAAAGGTTATATCCAAATTCTAAAGATGTAAGCTAGGATCAGGTGAAACAATTAGCTGCCATGCAATATTCTGTAAAGTCTTCTAGTGGATCTCAAGAATATGTGGTCGATATGAGCGATGAAATTTGCAGTTGCCCCATAGAGAAAATGGAAAAATATGTAAGCATCAATCGTTTATTATAACCCACTTTAGCCCAAAAGACAGATGCAATGTATTAACTGTCGAAAACAAAATTGTATTATACGAAATTGCAACTGGTACACAACCACCCGAAGGGCTTTTTTGTCCATTAAGACTTACTGGGAGTCTTGAAGCAGCAGCTATTTCAAGGAAAACTGAAGAATATACACCCATAGTGCCGAATGAGCCCGTAGATTTCATTATATTAGATGAAGAGCACACTCAACTTAATATAAATGAAATAATATGTAACGCCGAAGAGAAATGGTCCAACTTTCTCTCCATACTAGACAGAGACGTTAAAGCTAGATTGAGAGATGACCCACACGGATTTTCTGGGGCAATTCATTCGTGTGTCGCAGCTTACGATAAAAACGTAAATTCTTCATCGACCCTTATGAGTGCTCTATTTCAAATGTTTAAAGTTCTGCAATCCTTATCTTTGAGACCATGCAAGAAAACGCAAAGAAAAGGAAAAAGATAAGTGAACAGCCAGCAGCAGTGGCGCGCAGAAAAACGACTTCAAAAGGAAAAAGGAGGTTACAAGCAGGCAGAAAAATCAAGTCCCTTGTATATAAGAAGAAAGCATCGCACGCTTTAAATAAATGTGTGGAACTCAATATTGCGCTAGCAGACAAGTTTTCCAAATAAACATTTTTTTGTATTTACTTTAGTTTTCAAAAGTTAACATTTTACTTTTAAACAAATGTTCATTTTATTCATTTTTATTTTTTGAACTTTATTCATTTCCAATAAAAATAATGGTATGTATATGTATAAAGGGTATACAGGGGAAAAACCAACAGAGTCCAAAAATTGAAAAATGGGATTATCATTCAATACATTCGATCTGCCATATGTTTCGCTAAAAATACTACGAAAGTGTCGAGTTTCTGTTGCTTTAAGCTTTGTTTTCTTTGTACTGAAAATTATACTTTTTGGCCTTAATTGCTATTCCCCTGTACTTTTCATATAAAATGGCGTTTCTATTTTTAACCACATTGTAATAGGTTTTTTTATTTTAAATATATAATAGACTCAATGTTGATGCAGCTAATTGTCAATCGTATCGGACGAACGATATCGCACAGCTCAGTGCAATCACTCTCGTCCTTTATGAACCGTAGTTCGGCATCTTCAAATGTGCAATTACTTACGTCCGATACGAATATGCTTCCGGGACAAGGATATATTTTGAAATGCCTTCACGCTCCCGGACTTACAATTTCCGTGGCCTTTACAAGGCACTCTTTTATAAATGCACCTTCAACAAATGGTTTTGAGTGTTTCGCGATCAACTCCAAAAGTACGTAGCTCGCTTGAAGGACAGATTAATTTTCTTGCTTTGGACGTGTAAACATAAGCTGCTGATCTTTCAACCGTTTTTTTACCTTTTCGTTTCTGACCATGCCTGTATATTTGTCAAACATAGTTTTATGAATATCATAGTGACGTTTTGTATTATACAATTTTGGGACACCGACTGTACTATTACAAATCAAACAAATAATTTTTTCTTTCACTTCACAGCAAAAAAACTCTAATTCCCACTTTTTTTGAAAGATACGATGCTCATCTACAAGTTTCCTCTTACTTCCACTTGGTTTTGAAAGAGACATGTTAAAAACTGTAGCCGAAATAAATTATAATAAGTACTGTTAAGTGTTGTAATAATAAGTGAGCACCTCAACTCGAAACTCGTATGGCAACTGACTCATAACTGACTAAACACTGAACGACTGAACTCAATCGAACACGGCTTATATGCGGATTGTGATCTCTCGAGTTCTTTCCAGAATGTTCAGATAGCGTCATCTATGTTTTTGCGCGATAGAATTTCATGGAACAAGACAGATAACGTTTGGCTTTAGGTTTTGTATGTGTAGTTCATCTTCCTAAACATAGATGGCACTATGTACAATTGTCCATTTTATTATACCAATCGTTATTGCAGCAGCGCGCGCTTTCAAAAACGGTTTTCAACTTGTTCGCGGGCCGCATTATCTGGCTGTTTTCAAAACTGATTTGGGCCGCAGAAAAATGCTCACTGGGCCGCATGTTTGACATGGCTGTGCTAAGCTTATACCCAGAAACTTCCACTGCCCATAAGTATGGTGGTATACCCCTATTATTATTAAACCTAAAATAGGTCACTTTGAATAAGGGCTTAGTTAAGACCATGACTTTAGGATTAAAGCGTAGGCCTTCAAAGCAAATCGAAGCGATGTGCTTACAGGAGAGGGTATTCGGAGAAAAGACCCATCCAGATTTTCCCGCTGCGGAAGATCCCACGAAACCAGAAATCATAGCCGAGCAAGAGAATTAAATCAGTAACAAACCAGATAGTCCCAACCGCTCGATGATTGGGCTGGCGGCTTGAAGACACAACCGCTGTTGGTCTCGGGCAATGAATTTGAGGTTTTGACTCCTATTCCTATCCAGACCTAACGATGGGGGCGACAGATTCTTAACCTTGTCGATAAGGGCTCAATGCATTTAAACCCTGGTGATACCCGGACATGCCGCATAGCAGGAAAAAAACATGTCTAACCTCAAGACGTAAGGGAACGTTCACGATATAATAAACGGAAGGTATGGACCCGGACATGCCGCCTAGCAGGAAAAAAACATGTCTAACCTCAAGACGTAAGGGAACGTTCACGATATAATAAACGGAAGGTATGATATCTAGACGTTCTCAATTGCTTCCGGTTCGCGCAGTGACGTCATTGCATGCCTAGATTTTTAAATTGCTTATGGAGATGCCAGTCGTGTCTAGCGTTTAGACATTACCATTTTTTCAATTAAAAATGTTTTTCTAATGAAACAATGACATATAACTTACTAAAATAAAAAACTTATGTCATGGTAGTTATATATTTAATTAATAAAAATAGAAAAAATACGCTAAAGAAAGAGTTAGGGTTATATTATATTATTATACTGTTATTTTGTTATATATGTTTAAATATAGTTCAATTTAAAACTAAAAAATGCTACAATATATGTGTTTTTTGATAAGTACAGGGTCGTAACTAAGACCAATTTGAGGGGAGGAGGTCGAATTAAAAAAATGTAGGTATGAAAGGGAATAAAATAACACACATACACAGTTTAACCTTTATGCGCATAAGCTGCCGTTTGTTCCTATATTATACGAAATTATATAACCAAATAAAATGTAAATAAAATATAGCTTTATTCTAGTTGAAAAAACTCTTTTTTTATTAAAATTGTCGACTATTTCGTCCAGATTTACATTGTTGTCTTTCTTACATAGATTAATGACATATTAGTGAACTGGTCTTGGCCCATTTCAATCTCAACTGATTTAAAATCTTTCTCATAACGGAAGAGCATAAAAAATTACGAAAGAGCGCCCGTGAGATATTTTTTCTGGTGATATGCACGAATGCTTTTATTCTTTAAATTTTGTTGCGCGAGTGATATTTTGATAAAGAATATCGCAAGTGGAAATTAAATTTAAATAATTTGGATTATTTTATTTACACCATAATATAACACAACTAAGAAAATAATTTGACAGCTAAATTATAGCAGCAATTTACCAAAAAAGGACACAAATGTGCAAACACTTTTAAACATCAACTGAAAATGCACTGAAATCATATAGCCAAAGGTCAATGACAGCCGGCGTCAATCATGACGTAGCAGAGCCAGGCGGGAATGCGCGATATCTTACCTTCGGTTTATTATAACATGGAGAACGTATATTCGTTCATACGATATTAGAATTGCCATCGGCCAATCTTTCCACCATAGTTAAACCCAGAATCTCTAATAGAGGAAAAAATTGCTTTAATCAAAGCTGCTAAGAACAACTTCAATTAGTATCGAAGAAACTATCTAGAAAGGTATATGTATGAAGTGCATGCACGACTACATATTGAAGGAAAGAAACTTGTGTTGGGAAAGGCCGTGTGACCAATATGGCAGCACTATTTTTGTAAACCCAGATTTGTTAGTTGTTAAAACGATACTAACTTAAACGATAACTCCTTCTGTTTGGAAAGGTACAATATCTTTCGGGGATCGCAAGCATTGATTAATCTTCTAATGTATATTGAAGGTTGTACGTATGTTGGACCGCCGAACTAATCGTCCTATTTTGTCTGTAGTGCCATGTATGTAGGGAAGAACAACTCTACCTAACGGCGTCTCTTTATCATTTTCCTTTGGCGGAGTTAGATTTACTATCCCTTTTAATTGTAGTATCTTCAGTGCAATAGCCATTCCCTCTGAGAGCTCAGAGAGGTTAGTTTCGATGTAAGAGAATCGTGGTCAGAAATCGAATTAGTTCTGAATACTAGTGAGTTAATAACCGATGTCTTTTGTGCTGGATGGTGATGGGAACTAGCATTTAAGTATCTATTTGTATGCGTCGGTTTTCTATACACAGAATGTCCTAATGTACCATTTTCCTTTCTTTGAACACATACATCTAGAAAGGGAATCGTTCCATTAGATTCAATTTTGATCGTGAATTATGATGTTGTTGATTAAGTTGGCCTAGGACTAAGTCTTCTGCACTTGCTTGTAGAGGAGGAGGCTCGGAAAGCTTCTGTTCGTTTAAACGACTGGGGTCGTTGGATACACAGAGACTGGAATTTTGGGCATACGCGAGTTTGCCTGATCAGATCAGACCCTCTCCTAGCAAGGAGAGATGCCATTATTCCGGTCTCAATTGCCTCTAAAAGGTTTTGTGTAATTGTTTCCGAGAGAGAACAATGGAGGGATTCCTCTCATCCTTCCTCAAACCGGAGGGCCTTGTCTGGTTTACAGATGGCTCTCTAATGAAGGAGGGATCTGGGGCGGGAATCTACGGGGAGACTCCCAGGGCAAGAATTAGTCTTGCTCTTGGACGGTATGAGACTGTATATCAGGCTGAGATTACAGCAATCTTGGACTGCGTACAGTAAAACCTTTCCAGAGGATACCACGACAAGCATATCTATATATATGTTGTGATAGTCAAGCAGCGATTAAAGCTCTGTCCTCGAACAGAGTCAATTCGCTGCTAACGCTTGAATGCAGGAGAGCCCTAGAGAGGCTGTGTGAGCCCAATAGGGTTAGCCTCATTTGGGTGCCTGGCCATCAGGACATTGGGGGTAATGAAGGGGCGGATCAGCTGGCTCGGAAAGGTAGCAACACTCCTTTCACTGGGCCGGAACCTGCGTTTTGGTTTTAGTGGAGCGAATGTTACTACAGGTGATAGAGGAGATCCCATAGCCGCCTCTGAAGTTTGTTCATAAAAAGTTCCTTGAAAAATGAAATAAGTAGATGTAAGTTAAGCTTTCACTAGGTCTATTGGAATTTAGTCGTTGACAGGAACACTTGTGTATAGTGATTCTACATTGAAACTGACCGAAATATATTCGGGATCCAACTGGATTGCTTGAAGTTTTTCTACGAAATGTGCAGAATTTTTTATACAAGAATTTGTTTTTGCAGTAAATGGATTAAGAAAATTTGAAAGATATTTATCTAGTTTGTATGTGGGCGAGTCTATAGCACTAACGATCGGTCAAAGTGGTATAGTGTATCTAAAGTCAATTGAGACAATATAAAAACTAAATATCCGTCACCGAATTTTCCGCTGTCTTAATTTACTTTAGATGCACTTTACATTGTTCTTGTCTATTTTCGGAAGTCCGTAGAACCTGCAAATCTTGGATTTGCTTGGTTTTAATGATTTCTTCTCCGCTTGTGTTAAACTTGATAAGCCTGAACCTCTTAGGTACCGTTAAGTGTTTAGATCTCGTGGAGTAAAGATCCCTGAAGATACCTCGTGCAATCGAAGGCGAAACGTTGGATAGTAATTCTATTTTGACACGGTCTAATCCCAAGAACCATGGTTTATTAATTGACCAAAGCCGTGAAAGCTTATTCTATGTTATTCGAAGTCATGGTAATGAAATGTACAACTAAGTCAACGATCACCCCATAATAACTCAACAAGTGGGTTTTAGGTCAGCAAATCCTGATGGGGCTAGACATTAAGACTATGTCAACAATATTTAAGACAGCTTTGAGCGGGAACAAATTACCGGAGCTCTATTTAAAGAGATCTCACGACTACTTATGATACACCAAACCAACTGCCGTCCAAAATATACAACTTGGCCGAAGTTATCACCTAACGACGCTGATCGGCGTGGACATGCAGAAGGCTAAGGATCAAGTTACAACGGCAGCATGCCAAGGGACATGTAACTCTGTCAGGAGCAGTCGTTGGAGAAACCAGAAAAATAGTCTATCTCAGCTGGGAAGGATGCTTGCTCCGATAATCTGTACACCAATAAATAATAAATGATTTTATATACGCTGACGATACTGCCATAAGCCAGGAGTTTCGAGAAAAACTGACAGACGCATTAAGGTATGGGATGCATATTACGCAAAAAAAAACAGTTCATTCTAACTTAGAAAAAAACATCTAAAACACTTCGGAGTACTCTTAGCGTTAAAAACCAATACCAAATGAAACTAAAAGTAAAGTCCAAGCCTGAAACGAGAAATTCCAATTTACAAAAACAACTTTTTGACATTGGCATGCAAAAATTTACCGTCACCTACTACAGGAATATCTACTAAGTTTCAATACCTTTAAGATTGTCGCCCACTTGTCTATCGCAGCACAGCACAGCACAGCCCATCCCGTCAAAATACGGATAGAGTTAAAACAATGCCAATAAATGGACTAACGCCCACATGGCACGACCCGACGACGAACGCCGCCGGAATGGATTGCTGGTCTCCGATCCTCGCCGCCAAATAACGGAACGAGTCGTGATGGCCCGGCTAAGTGAACACGTCACCGGCCAGCGCCGACCAGCATCAACTTGTGAAAACCTGTCACGTTTATCTTTGTTGTTACAGAATTTTGGTAGTTGTTCAGATTTCAGAGTAAACAAAGACAGCTAAAATGGATGAGGAAGAATTCATTTCTTTGGTTCAAAATTACAGGGACATTTACGACTTAAGTGACAAAAACTACCACAATCAACAACAAAAAAGATAACATATGGGAAGAAATTGCAGGAGAAATGGATAGACCTGGTAAATATTTATTTTTACGTATTTAAATTTGCTATATATATACTAAAAATACAGTATACAGTAAGCATATTTCGTGTTTGTACACTTATTTTTATGTTATAGTGTGTCAAGAAAGCGAGGAATACCTTAAATATCTTCGTTGACAAACATGATGAATTTATAGATGAAAACTCTGTTCACAGCTGAGCACACGGTCAGCCACGAGACGGTTACCGCTGGCAAAGTGGGCGACGTTACTATCCGTGGCTGTTAGGCCATGGACCAATACCTACTAAACAACGAGGCCTACGCGCTTACGTGTGACGTCATCAAATTTAGGCCTATGTTATTTCAATACCTTCCTTAGAAGGTACGGGTTATTTATAGGGTTATTTTATGAGTTTTTTAATCTGTCAAATTCGGTTTCGCTATAGAATTAAAATGCCAAAGGCGACTCTTAAGCGATTACTCGTTTTTTTTTATTAAAATAACTTAAAAACAACTCACAAAGAAAAGATTTTTTGTTGTAAATATCCAAAAATGTATCTTCAAATTCATCAATTAGCTTTTTAAATATAATATATGCGGTTGAAACTACATCTACTACCTGTTCTCGAGGATATAAAAGAGCACCTAGGAAAAGAGACTTAAGTTTTCTTTGCAAAAAGTACAACTAATTTTTTTTAAAACAATATAGCAGCAATATCTGCTTAAATAGGTTATTACTGGGAGTTCTGATTGTATAGCTTCGGTATCAGACTGTGTAACTGTGATTTTAAACAAAAAATTATTAACATGTTCAGAATTTAAATTGGTGTCTAATGACTGTATTTCACATTCAGGAGGTTCGAAGAACTGATTTACATTAATGTCCCCATAATGTCTAGATTTTAGAGATAACATAGACTGAATTCTAAGTCTTTTTTCTGATTCATATAGCTGTCGAACTGAAAAATGATAATGACCACCAGCTAATTGCCTATATTTTCCAAAACGCCCTTCCAATGGGTCTGTTTGAAATTTGCCCAGTAATACATAATTCATATTAAGCTCAGTTAACCAGTATTCGGTAACTTCAAGAAGCCCATGAATGGTATGGTTTAACGCAGTGTGGGTTTGTCGAGTCAGTGTATTTGTAAAATTAGTTGAACTCTAAGTATCTAGCCAATTTTGCATTTTTCGCAAAAAACAAAATTTAGGATCATCATTGGGGGCGGTTAGTATTTGTTTGGTAAAAGGTTCCTGATATTTATCTAACAAATGTTTTCTCTTAAGGGGAGTTTTTACGTTCACAATTTTCCACCATGTCAATATAATACTAATAAAGTCTCCGGTCTCTTCTGAATGTGACACATTTTTAACAAAACCTTTTAGAGCCTCTATAATAAAGGGATTAAAGATTTTAAGAACTGATTTTACATTTTGTCTTTCAAGAGATAATGGAAATAGAGCCTTTAAACTAAGTGAATAACCATGCTTCAATAGTTTGTCTTGTTCTAGTTCGTATAGGTTTTTGATAACAGAAAAGTAAGCACATTTTTTTTGGCCTGTCTCAAAATCGGGATAAGAAAATGTTTTGTCAGGTTTTGAATTAAACCAGTTAATAAAGATACATTTCAGTAAATGAACAGTGTCAAAAGGGTAAAATAAGGGTCTTACTGGGTCAATAGGATGTGGTTAAGGGGTGAGAAATTACTCATTGCTTTACTGTTTACTGCATTATTGTCACTAACTGTACAAAATACTATGTACCCAATTTCTTCTAAATTTTCTATAATGGCATTGATAAAAGTATATAATATTTTTGAAGTAAATTTAGCTACAGGAGATATATGAATCACTTCTCTAAGGCTTGAGCAAGGACTAGTGATCATAAATGTTGCTGCAGATGATGCTAAGGTATCTTTATTATTTACTGATGTTCCTAATATAATTAAATTTTCGCCAAAAATGGAGACAAAATTACTCTATTAACTCTAATTCACGAACAACGACATCATGTTTCACACTGTTTCGTTTTCGGTTAGCAAGTGCCGGTTGTCGGCCAGTACGTCTAATGGCCAGTTATCACGATACGACATAAACAAAACTGCATTGGTCTATGCTTTAATGCATTTCTTACGGAGGCGAATACCGGCCTAGATGTGACATATGACCTCTTTTAATTCAGCTGGTAGGCCTCGTTGTTTAGTAGGTATTGCATGGACAGCATCGGATCGGGCGGCGACGGGGAAGTGCCTTTGGCGAGACCTTGTATGATAGAACTCATAAACACGGCTGCAAATTTAGAAGTTCAGCGTAAACATTGAAGAATGAAATCTACTTCGTAGAAAGAAAAATGTACAACTATAAAAAGCTTAATGCTGCATTCCTTTTTTTTAACGCCCCCTTGAATACGCGATTGAACCCTACTTTTCCGTGCGCGTTAAAACTCCTCACTATCTACTATGTAATGATATTACGTTTAACTAAATAATAGCGACAATGTTGGGTGGTTTTATTTCTTTATTTAAAAAATATATAAACATCAATTTACATCAAAACAATACTTATACTATATACATGTATCTTTAAAGACGTTAAAATATTATTTAGGTTTAAAATGTTCAAATACGTTTATTTCATTTTAACAGCTACTTTTTATTAGGTTAATACGTTTACTTGACCCTCACTGTCTAGTATGTACATCAGTCAAAGTAACCTTTTACTGGAAATTAGACACATAAAGGATTTTAAGTTATCTTATCATTCAACACTTCCGGTAACTCTGTTCACAAAATAAAGAGCATTTATAACATAACGCTGCTACTAACAACCCTGGTTTAATGAGCAAACAGGGGAGAAAAGAACAGTGGCGTTGCAGACGGATTCTTACGGAACCTATCGACATAAACTAAAATATATTTTTAAGCTTCAAAATAGTTTAATCTTAAATTTTGGGCTCAGGCTCTGAGGAGCATTTAACAGAACGTTTATTGGCAACACTTACTTTAAGAAGGATCTGAGGTCCTATCCAACCAGTTGTTAACCGAAGAATAAGACAGATATCCGACACATATTAAGCTGTCATTAGCTTAGCCGGGTTAAAACTCATTGTCATAGTTCTTAATTCTGTAACACTATTAGACAAAGCTGTACCCTGTAAAAAATCGAAAATAGTCAATTTCTTTTTGTTTTTGTTTCAGGCTCCGTTTAATAATATATTACAAAATAAAGTTTATATCTGTATGGCAATTTTTCCTCCTCTACAAGATGGTGCATTCAGATTTAAAATCCGACGTTTCGTCTTGGAGGTCTCCTTATCAACTTCTTATTTTTTTTTAATACGGACATTAATGTTTGATCAGAAGAATTAAGATTTTCCCATAAGAGACAATGTATTAAAGAGAGACGAAAAACCGGAATCTTGTCAAATTCACAAAGGAGAATTTTAAAGCTCTAAATGTATGAATGCATTGCATCATTGGTTTTGAGAGGTTAAGGGCTTCTTAAAAATTAAATAATAAATACAAGTTAATACAACTCGAAGACGAAACGTCGGATTTTAAAACGGAGTGCACCATTTTGTAGAGGAGCAAAAGTGGCTGTAAAGATGTAAAATTATTTTGTAATATATTTTCAAATGCAGCCTGAAAAGAATAAAAAGGACGGATATCTTCGGAAGTAGTCGGAATTTTCCAAGTTTGTCAACGGCATATTATTCAACATTAAATTGCGCAACTTTGCCTTAATTTAGCCAACTTCGTATCTCTTACGGTTTTTGAGATGCCAATGCCTTTGCAACACCCTGTATATGACATCTTATTATATGTCATATTTAAAAATAAAAATGTTACTCTTTTATTGTGTCTATTACCAGTAATAAAAACTGCTTCTTGGAACATACGGTTACCTTGACTGGGGAAATCTGATAATGCTTAATACTTATACTAAATATATGTGAACTCTTATATATAGAGTGAAAAGATGTATACATTTAATACGTATATTACAAGTTGTGGATTAAAATTATATCTTAATATCTATAAAAGTACTAAACCTAAATAGGAGGAAATATCTTCATTAAGCATAGAAATTTAATTAATATTTACATAATTTTACAGGGATATTATCTTATTATCAAAATTATAGGTCAATAAATAGAGCAGAAAATTATGACTTTTGTGACAAAAAAATTCAACCTGGAATCTAATAATTGTGACAACATTTGAAAAACAGCTTGTTGGTATACATGCTGATGTGTTTTCCACTCGTAGCTATTATTTATTAATTTGTTATAAACATTTAAGAGCAAAAAATAGCGTTTTTTTTTCGTGTTTCGCTTATAAAATTATAAACATTCGACTAATTTTCATGCTATGTTGAGAATTGAAATACGAACAAAATGGGCTGTCAAACAAGTCGATCGGATGAGATTAGTTTCGAAGAAAACTTGGAAAAAACGAAAAAGCGTTTTTTCAAAAATTCATAACTCGGCAATTTTTAATTTAATTTTTTAACCAAGGAAATGGTAGTCATTGAGATGGGCTTCATGTATGCACAAGACATGCGCCGTCGATTAATTAGTTTTAAGTTATTGCAATTTGAAATTTTCACTGCAAATTCATTAATCATTACTCCACTTCAAAACGTATATTCTCATTTTGCGTTAAAATGTTGCGAAGAGGACTGACAAAGTATTTAAAATATCAGTTTTCAGCTCTAAAACTAAAGTAAAATGACAAGATTTCTAGAACTAAAATTATTTTGGCTTCCCCTATGCGTTCTCGAGAGTATCTATGCCATATACTTAGTGGATATCCAGTATACAATCAGGCAACTGTACCCCATCTATATTGGTACATTAAATGAGACCTGCTTGGCATTCATAATTTTTACATAACCATATTCTACCTTCTGTCTTTATATGACCGTATTCTACCCACGCAAGTCTAAATGATTTAAAATAACATTTTGGGAGTAATTCACAACAAATACAGTATATCTTCCCTCGTATCCAATCATTTTGTCAAATCATAGATACCCTTGACTTTAAAAAACACCTGAATAACTGACTGCTCAGAGGGATCAGATGCAACCATGCCAATATTCTATCAGACATTTATTGGAAACGTTATTAAACACTCTTAGGCGTAAAAAGCCTGGGTTATAGATTGAAAAAGTTTGCGTCTTGCGTCGTTGGTTTACGATAAGTACTTTTTTCAGATATTTTTAAACATTTAATTAGGTCACTGTTTTGTTCCCCCATTTTGAATTTGTCTCAACATTTTTACCAGTTCATCCCTATATAATATTTGATTTTTGAGCAAAATTTGAACATAATAGGTGCAATAGTTTTCTGCAGACTTTTATAACATTTTATTAGGCCGCCATTTTGGATTTGTAGTAAAACTTAAAATTTGAACATAAACAGTTTTTTAGGTGCAATAGTTTTCTAAGACCTTTAATTTTTAACATTGACTTTTATAACATTTTATTAGGCCGCCATTTTGTTTTTAAATTTAAATTCATATTTTTACTACGCTATAAGATAAAATAGAATAGCAGTTTAGAACATACATATTTTTACTTTCAATACCCAAAGATTTTTAAATTCCTTTACACTTATATAAAAAATTGTAGTAAAACTTATCAGTTTCGAAATCGCAGTACGTTTTTTTGAGCGTGAGACGCCCTTTGACTATTTTAATATATAAATACAATTATTTTAATTCTCTGATAGGAAAAACTATTGTAATCGTCAAAAAAATCACCTCAGAGTCTTTCTTGTATAATTTTGCTTCTGAGGATTCTCACATGACCCCCCACGAAATAAACGTTCTATTATACTGAACCGGATTGGTTAATACGTCATGTGACCCAAAATAAGTGAACAATCCATGACATGTCTCTGTAAATAAAACTTATTTATTAAATGTTTAAAAAATCAATGTTCTTCTAATGTCATCGCACCTTTAGAACGCTGCTTTTTGAAGTAAGGCAATATATAATTACAAGATTTGAACCATATCAACATATACACAATAATACATTAAAACACATGCAGTAGTGACGCTAAGAAAAGCTTGGTATTGTAGTTCCACGACACGCTATTGGTTTTTAAGCCACGCCGCTCACGTGACCATGTAACAATCTTTACTGTAGACTATTATACTTTTTTACTATAAGGATCCCTTGTCAATGAAAGTGGGATGGTCTAATACCACAGTCGGACGGTCTAATACGTGGAGTTGTCGATCAGGTTTGCCATATCTAACTAAAACTCTTGTTACTGGTGTAATCTGATCTGAGGCTTTGGGTATTTTAGTTTGTATTTTACTATTTTGCAATAAAAGTAATTTCTTTATACTGCTTAGAAACTAATACTGGAAACACATTACTATTTTATTGCATCATGTTTAAACATATTCACCGTAATATAAATTGGTATAAACATTGGTACAACCCTCGTAACCAAACTCCGCTACGCCGGTCCCAAGCCCGGAGTCCCATTGCACTACGGGAAAGGAGGAGGGTTCGAGGAGTAACACCTCGCTAAAAAACCAGGGTTCATCTGACCCAGATGATAGCACCCTGTCAGGGTTCCTGCCTAGGGTTACAGGCGAAACTGCTACCTTGCAGCTTTCGGCGTTGGCTCGTCAAAGGTTAGAGGAAGAACACCTTGATCAAAAATAACGTGGCCCTCCTGGTTGGGGGTTGAGGCATTGGACTGGTTCTCCAATACTCGTGAAAAAAATGTAAAGTACCAAAAAGCCTAAAACAAGCCTCGGAAAAAATGATGTCAACACTCAAAGACGGAAAAAGCAAAGAAAACGGACAATGAGAATGGGAACATGGAATGTACAGGGGATAGGACCAAAGATAGATATAGTTCTCTCAGAAATATCGAAACAAGACCTGAACATTGTTGTCCTTACAGAAACAAAAAAGAAAGCGTCTGGCACAGCCATAATTGGAAACTATGTACACCTTTACACTGGAGTTCCAAAGGAGAGACGAGCATCTAGAGGTGTCTCTATCTTAATAAAGAAAAAATTCAAGAACAAAATAACCAATTGGGAACCAGTTGATGAGAACATTTTAAAACTCAATGTGCAGCTGTTTGGACACAACGTGACTTTCTTGGCGGTGTATGCACCATCCGATGATGAAACTGTAGCCAAAAAAGACAACTTCTTCGAAAAGGTTGAAGACCTTATCTCGGAACTCGGTAACAACAGAGAAATAGTTCTATTAGGCGATCTTAATGGTAGAACTGGATCTCGAATAAATGAGAAAATTGTGGGGCCATTCGGAGAACAAACCGTCAATGATAATAGGCAAAGGTTAATAGATATCTGTGAAATACACGACCTCAAGATCTTAAATGGCTTCTACAAACACAAATATATTCACCGATACACCTGGGTACAAAATATCAGAAACTTGAAAACAATTATCGATTATATTATAACGAAACAACAATCAACTCTATTCTGGAACGATGTAAGAGTCATGAGAGGCATAGTATGCGGATCCGATCACTACCTTGTAAGAGCAATAGTTATGTTTCCGTTCAAAAACAACAACAGCGAGAGGATCAGTGACAAGAACGAAAATGGAGAAACGATTGACACGAAACAGTACAACTTCGATAGTTTTGAGAACGAAAGCACGAAAAGGCTCTACCAAAATCGCCTGGATGAGAAACTCTGTAGTACTGAACAGAAAAGTTTTGCAGAAATTTACGAAAACCTGATTGCTAGTTTACACGAAGCAACTGCGGAAGCTGTAGGGATAAAAACTAGAAGTAAAAGTACAAAAATATGGTGGAATAGTGAAATAGAAGATCTGGTAACAAAAAAGAAAGAGCAATACCTCAAATGGCTAAGTACAAAGAAGCAAGAAGACTTAGATGTGTATAAAGAATACAAGATAATACTGCGAAGAGCTATTGCAGCAGCAAAAAACAAAACATGGGATAAAAAATGCCAAGAAATAAATACATATATAGGTGGCAGAAAGTGTTCAGAAGCATGGAAATTTATTGGAGCGCTTAAAAATCCAGGCAAAGATAAAGCTTTTCTACAGACAATAACACCAAAACAATGGAAAGACCACTACCAAAAGTTACTTACTGAAACAAGACCAGAATATTTAGAACAAAATACAGAAGAAGTAATATTTAACATACAAGGAGAAGAAGTTGCTGTAGAAGAAAAAGTCGTGAAAAATGCAATTATGAAACTTAAGAATGGTAAAGCTAATGGACCTGAGGGAATATCTGCAGAAATGCTTAAAAATGGAACTAATAAAATGGTACAGAATATAACGTACATAATAAACAAATGCTTGAATGGTCAACCTGTACCAGAAGCATGGAAAATGGCATACATATCTTCAATACACAAAAAGGGAAATAAAAAGGACTGCAACAATTATAGAGAGATTTCAGTAACCAGCACACTTAGTAGACTTTACGGCAGAATTATGCGAGACCTTATAGAGGAAGAATTCCAAGCCAAAGAAGAAGAAGAACAAAGTGGGTTTAGAGCCGGAAGATCATGCACTGATAACGTGTTTTGTCTCAAACAGGTTATAGAGAAAAGAACGGCAAGAAATCTTGAAACGCATATAACATTCATTGACCTTGAAAAAGCCTATGATAATATCCCTATACCCAAACTCTGGCAAATACTAGAGGAATCTAATATAAACATCACACTGATAAAAAGACTCAAAGATCTCTATAGACATTCAAAATCGGAAAACAAATATATGAGGAGTTCGAAGTAACAAAAGGATTATGACAAGGATGCTGCATCTCACCTACCCTATTCAAAATTTATGTCGCAGCAGCATTAAAACAATGGAAGAGAAAAGTACAGGGAATGGGTATAGAACTGGGAGATGAATGCTTGTATACACTACAATTTGCAGATGACCAAGTGGTGACTGTTGGAGAAAATTGGTCGAGGAATACAACAAATGGGGTCTAACAGTAAATATTGATAAGACAAAGTATATCTGCATAAATGGAGAAGAAAACAATCTTAACCTAGACGGCAATAAACAAATACTTCAATGTCAAGAATATATCTATTTAGGGATAACGTTTGACCAAACAGGAACTGACTATAAGGAAATCGAGAAAAGAATAGCAAAAGCAAAGAGGGTTATCGGGTGTCTAAACAGCATACTCTGGAGTAAGGAAATATCAAAAAGAAGAAAATTCAACATATACGAAACAATGATAAAAAGTACACTCCTATATGGCTCTGAAACATGGAGAATAAACGACAGACAAAAACGAAATATAGAAGCAGTTGAGATGGATGTAATGCGGCGCTCTCTGGGAATTTCAAGGCGAGATAGAATTTCAAATGCAACAGTAAAAGAGAGATTTGGCATAGAGGGAAACACGCTACAAGATGTAAACATAAAACAACTTACATGGTATGGACATGTGAAAAGAATGGCAGATTCAAGATTACCAAAAAAAACTGATGGAATGGGTTCCAGGGGGCAGACGTAAGAGAGGAAGACCGAAAGCAGAATGGCAAAGAGCGGTGCAAGGAGCAATGAGTGAAAGAAACCTATCCGAAGAAGACTGCACCGACCGAAGAAGGTGGAAATTAGGCGTCGGACAACGTCGTAAGACGTTCTAAACCGAAAAAAAAAATAAATAAACATTGGTGTTCCTGGCTAGGCTTGGCATCGTCGTACGATCGACCTTATACTGTGAGGTAATCTTGGCAGTGGCTAAATATGTAAATAATGAACTCTATTTTTATTCTTACTCTAAGCTTCTAACGAGTAATGAAATACCGTGTAGACTGTAGATGCTTCCCCCATCTGACGTATGCGCTCGACCGTTTTCAGTTACGTTTGTCAGCATTTTTTACCAGTTTCGCAACATTTCAACGCAAAATCATAAACTACGTTTTGAAGTACAATTGAATTTTCAAAATTTTCTTGCAGAACTGAAATCGGCCCATCGTGTCGCATCCAGACCCGTCGTATCCAATGTCGCCTATCTTGTGCGTACATAAAGTTCATATCATTGACTACCGTTTCCCGAAAGGTCTACGCTACGACTTAAAAAATGGCCGAGTTATGAATTTTTGAAACAACGTTGAATTTTCCCGTTTTTCGAAACTAATTATCCGATCGGATTGTTTGACTGCTTATTTTGTTTATATTTCGATTCTCTGTAATTCATATCTGTATAATATCGCGATTGCTTGAATGTTTTTCATTTTATAAAAAAAAACGAAACGAAAAAATGCTATTTTTTACTCTTAAATATTTATAACAAGTTAACAAATAATGTACCTACAAACTATTTTTCAAATGATGCCACAATTGGTTTCCAGGTTGTATTTTTACCAAGAAAAAATCTCTATTGATTGACCTATTATAATAACAGCGCAATCCCAAGTAGCACAAATTAGCTGATGTGCTTAGCCAGACCAAAAGACCCTTAAAAACCAAAGATTTTAAAATTTTGGCAAATGATTCTTGGTTTGTTTTCTAGCCATGAAAGCTAGCTTCAAATTAGATTTTTTGGCTCCAAAAGCAGCAGTTTTTAATGTAGATAGGCTATAGCATAATTACTTGGCCAAAAATATCTTTTATGGGGTAATTAAACTTCCAACTTTTTTTTTTGTAATATTGGATGGCCGAAAAGAAGAAATATCTGTCAATTTTGTTGTCACAACATAACTAGATGTATTCTAGTAAGTATTGAAGTTAAATTATAGTAAGCACAGCTGTTTAAAATGCGACAATATAGCATTATTAATCAATAGAAGTCGAGGTCAAAATATGATTAATAAGTAGGCATTTATCCCAAATGCCAACCAAACATATTTTAGCAAGTATCTAAGTTTAATTATAGTAATGATAGCTATATAAGAATGCCAGATTATGACATTTCAAGGCAACAAAAATTGAGAGGAAAAAATATGGCTTTTATTATTATATTTTGGACTAAAATTGAGTAGTTTTATTTCGCTCATTTTTCCTATAATATTGCCAAAAAATGCCATATTTTCAAACTTACGTTTATAACCTATTAAACTATACTTAACCAAACTGAAGATTTATTTAGAAAAACGAAATATATAAATTATTTACCGTACAGAATGCCTAATAAGAAGATTAAATATTCCACCACATATTATAGAAAAACGCCGACTTGGGTTAATCGTCGTTCAATTTGGTTACGCTGGCTCCTGGGTCTTAAATTAGCCATTTTTTAGCGAGTACTAAAGGCCAACAAAGTAGGCATTTTTTTGGCAAATTTTTAGTAAATGTTGCTACATTTTGGCTACATTTAAAAATTATTGCCATTTGATAAATATTTGCTTACAAAGTGGCTAATTTCAAGGAATATTTGCTTAAAAAATAGCCCAAAGCTTTTTATGAATCGCCATGATTGAAATTAAAATTAAACTAATTTCCTAGCAGCCATTATTTGACCACTTTAATCAAACATATTCTTTCTACCTAAAAAAACGTATATTTATGCATGTTTTTTTTTACGTTATGGACTCTTTAATCAATTTTCTTAGTAAAATACATTTCCAAACTAAAAAAAAAAAGAAAAAAAAAAGAAAAAAAAATTGAAAATGAAATTTTTAGTTTCAATAAGGGGCGCGTGTTATACATCTCAGATACTATCTTAGATTCTTTTAACAGTAAAAGTTCCTGCGCAAGTGTTTTTTGTCCCTACCAACCGTCAAACTTCTTAAAATATTTTACACAATAAGTCATAGTGTACAGGGTTTTCCCGTATATTTTTCCACCCACCTAGAGAGTTTATTTGAATAGATACGGAAATGTCGTAAATACAAAAGTCGTTAGGTTTTTACGAAGATTTAGAATATTACATCATAAGTGCGAAAATATTATTGGAAATGTCAAATTTTGACAGGTTGTCAGTTTTTTTAAATGAAACAACCTGTATATTAAATCATATTCTTGAAGATCTTTTTTTTTCTAATTTCAAATATATATATTTTTAATATATCCTGTCAATTAGTTTTGGATATACAAGCGTTTAAACATTAAAGAAATGGTAAGGTAATTTGCGCTAAAACATAGTGAGCCATGGTCAAGACAATTGCAATGAACGACGCCTTTTTGACGTTTACCGGTTAGAAGTAATTATTTACGAGCATTTTTAATATTTAATACGTTGGACGATGGGTTATTTGGAAGAAGAGAAACTCGACATGATAGAATTATTTTATTTACATGGTGAAAATGCATCGATAGCTCGTAACGAATATCATAGACGGTTTCCAGATAGACCAACACCGACTTGTAGGACAATATTAAACATAGCTAAACAATTATATGAAAGAAAAACTCTTAAGCTAAAAGTTATAATAGTGGAAAGAAACGCTGAAGAAGATTTAAATATTTTATTATATTTTGAAGGTAATTTAACTTTTGTATTAAAATAATTTATTTATCTTATTTATTCCGGTTTTAGAAAATCCTGAGCACTCAATTCCCGATGCAGCCACTTTTTTTAACAAATCATGGCATAAAATCCACTCAGTTCTAAAACATTATAAATATAAGCCATATAAGTTTTAGGATGGAATGTTTCAGATCAAAATATAATAGACCGATTACACTTCTGCCAAGAAATAGAAAGACGTGTTATGATAAACCAACTAAATCTGTCAAACATAATTTACACTGACGAGGGAACATTTACCACTGGAGGCATGTTTAACCGAAAAAATAAGCATTTTTGGTCAAAAGAAAACTCGCGAGGTCTTCAGGCGGTCAAATTTCAGGGAAACAATAAAATTAACAATCATGCTATTGGACCTATATTTTTAAATGGGAATTTAAACGGACAAAGGTATCAGGAGTTATTAGAAAACGAAATCGACGGGCATTTAGAACAACTACCGATTAATTCATATCTTAATTTGATATGGCAACAAGACGGTGCCCCTCCTCATAATCTCCAGCCGGTCATTAATTTTAAATCAAAATTAAATGACAGGTATCCATTTTGGATTGGAAGACATGGACTATTAGGTCCAGTCCCGATCTCTCTCCATTGGACATATTTTGTGGGGTTATCTAAAAAACAAGATATACTACAATAGGCCAAGAACCATCAAAGCTTTAGAGCAAAATAAAGTCCAAACAATCGACGATTTAAACACCCAATCACCTCATTTTATCTACGCATCCATATACAGAAAATTTTGATGAAATATTCAGAAATGCGTTATGAACCAAGGAGGCTATATAGAAAACCAAAACTTAATTCTTTAAGCTAATATTATTTACCTACTTTATATCATTGATTTTTTATGGTATTATTTCTTTCCACTATTCTAACTTTTCGCTTAAGTGTTTTTCTTTCATTCAATTGTTTAACGATGTTTAATATTGTCCTATAAGTCGGTGTTGGTTTATCTGGAAACCGTCTATGATATTCGTTACGAGCTATCGATGCATTTTTACCATGTAAATAAAATAATTCTATCATGTCGAGTTTCTCTTCTTCCGAATAATCCATCGTCCAACGTATTAGATATTAAAAATGCTCGTAAATAGATACTTTTGACCGGTAAACGTCAAAAAGGCGTCGTTCATTACAATTGTCTTGACCATAGCTCACTATGTTTTAGCGCAAATTACCTTACCATTTCTTTAATGTTTAAACGCTTATATATCCAAAAATAATTGACAGAATATATTAAAAGTATATATATTTGAAATTAGGAAAAAAAGATCTTCAAGAATATGATTTAATATACAGGGTGTTTCATTTAAAAAACTGACAACCTGTCAAAATTTGACATTTCCAATAATATTATCGCACTAATGATATAATATTCTAAATCTTCATAAAAAATCCAACAACTATTGTATTTACGACATTTCTGTATCTATTCAAATAAACTCTTTAGGTGGGTGGAAAAATATACGGGAAAACCCTGTACATATTTCTAAGAAACCATGATTTGTTATTTGCATTTCCTCTTGGCTCATAAATTCTTACACTGACTGGCTCTGTTAATACTATTTCTACATAACTTGAAACAATTGATGATTTATCATATAAATGAAGAAAAGGCAAAAAATGAGAAATTATTTAAGTAAATTTCGGAAAAAAATGTTACTCAAATTTCGGCTAAAAAAGAAGTCAGAATTCAGCTAAAAAAGCTCGATTTTAAAGTCAAAAAGTAGCTAATAAACCCAACCATAAAATCAAAATAGAGGATGGCCAAATAGAGAATTGGCCATTTTTACCCCATTATGGCCAAATTATCATTCCCCACTTGTACCCACCCGTCTTTATACCGTAATAGAACTGTTATTTTGGCTAGCAATTTTAGCTAATTAGCCAGGGATATTAGCCAATATCACAGCATTTTAGCCCTGTGCTACTTGGGATTATATACATTTTCATGTTAAGTATTTTTCACGATCTAAGAATGTGATTTCTGTTATAATAATGAGATGCAATAGAAACATTAAATAACCGTTGGGCTCTTCATAAGTACCTGGCCGTAACAGGGTCGTATTTGATAGTACGATCTCATGGCTTTTGTCTAGTCTATTGTGAACTCCTTTTCAGTATAATATTTTATTGGCGACTTCACATTTAATATAAAGAACTCATAGAAATAATTTTCATTTTATCTCGAGTCTTATAGAAAACTGTGTGTGAAGTGTGTGTTATAAAGTTCCGTACTGTCCGCAGCCCTTTCGGTCAAAAGCGGCAAATATTTAAGAGTTTAAAGTTAGTGAAGAGTGGCAACGAAAAGTACTTTTCATTGAAGGAGACATCAGTTTTAGCAAGTATCCCTGAAAGTACAGTTTGGAAAACTGTAAACAATTTGGAACAAAACGAAAAGACGGAAATGTATTGATTTGTGTTAAGAAGACTTAATCCGCCCCAAAATTTAGGAAATGTATGCAGAACAAAAAGTTTCTACGTTATCATCACTTTCACGGAGGCTGTCCGAGGATAGTTTTGACCTAAATTTTTTTTGTGGCGTACTCTACGTCGGTTAGGATTTTTATAGAAAAAAAAATAGACAGTAGGCAAGTTATAAATACAGCTAGATCGGAAAATCGAACGATAATTTACTTAGATGAGACATGGTATGACACCCACGACACACCCAGTAAAGGCTGGATTGATACATCCAAAAAATGCTACTACTTCAAGGTTCCGTCAAATAAAGGTAAAAGAATTGCTATATTACTGTTAATTCTAGTCGACTCCTCTCTCTATTTGGGAGAACTAAGATGTCCCCCGATCGTTACCTCCAATGAGGTCTAGACTCTCGGGGCCTACTTTCGGTTGCTCTCGGGGCAGGGTACACGTGGTTCCCGTCAGACCCCCAGGTACAGCTGCATCCTTTTCTCCATTCCTCGCTTTCTTGTTCTTTCTCATTTCTTTACTATTATTTCTTTTCTCCGGTTTGTCCCTAAGCGCCTTGTGTGGTTTTTCGGGTAGGCTTGCTCCTTTAGCTTTTTTTTCGTTGTATTCGTCGGTAATATCCATATATAATAATCACCCAAGTATCGAAACGTCGTATCTATGGTCTCTTTGTATTGAGAATGGGTGCTTCTTGCCCAAACGTTAATCAAACTTTAGATAAGTATAACTTCTTGTGGTATATACTTATCAAGGTTACTGGACTCTAAGATGTTTGCGGAGGATTTTCCTCGTCCGTCGGTTCCCACAGGAATGTCCATTAGAGCTCTTACAATATCTCTTTTCCTAAATAGTTGCTAATATGTCGATCTTGACCTTTTATCCCGGTTTCCCTATTTGTTCTACCGGGAAAACCGGGAGGAATGGACGGGATCTGTTCCCACGGGACTCTTCCGTCTGTATCTACCCAGAAACCAGTTAGCACTTTTCACAAACACACCTTTTCTGAGGTAGTTGTCAATAATTCGAATCTGACCCTTAATCCCAGTTTGCCTAATTGTGCTATCGGGGAAATCCGGGACGAATGAGTGGGATTAAGCTCCCGCGGGATTCTCCTGCTCGTAGTCACCGAAAAACCCATTAGCACTCTTTTCAATCTCCTTCTATGCCACCTGGTGCACTTAGCTTATTTTATTATTATTTTCCCCACGGGCGGCCACCTTTTTCGACACCTAGTCGGTCAGGGAATCACACTATTATCTCACTTAGAGAAAAGCCTACCGCCTGTTTACCATCTACAAGAAAAATTTGATGTATTTCAAATATAATAAATAAATGATAAAAAATGTCTAGTTGCTGGCAGGCAAAGGGTTTTACCCATCCTTTCTTAAAATTGTTTTAGGTACCCAATAAAACCTCTGTGCTTTAAAAACCACTTTTGCCACGGATTTACCTTTTAAGAATGTTAGAAATAATTTTTCAATTCAGTTTAGTTTACACATTGTGGCGTGAACATTGTCCGATATGCCGAAAGAAAAGCGTTCATAAGTGCGGCATTAAATCAATTCCTGAAAGATTTTCCTGATTTTACGACTGACGGTTTTGTGCTGTTTTGTAAATATTGTGCTGGTCCTGTTACTGCGAACAAGAAATTCCAAGCGACACAACACATAGGAACTACAAAGCACCAGATCCTAAAAAGTAAAAAGTGTGCTCAGAAACAAGTTTTAATCACCACAGCATTTTCACCAGGACCGGGACCCAAACGATTAAAGTTCAACGGGGATTTGTCCAAGGTGTTTATTAGTGCGGATATTCCACTGAATAAATTAAGTAATCCTGCCTTGAAGTCATTTTTAGAGCAGTACACAAAGACATCAATTCCACATGAATCCACGTGAAGGAAAAACTATAACAGATTTGTATACAGTACCTTATCTAGAAAACGGTAATAGTTACGACAAAAAGTTGTTTGGATTCAAGTAAATTTTTATTTTATTTCACTTTTGTTTATACAGGATGTTTCGTTTTGACGTGACACATGTCAACTTTCTTAATTTAAATGGGACATCCTATATATTATTACATGTTTAGATTCTACTGTAATTTGTGAAAGTTTTTATAATAACATCTATATTTGAATTCTTTATCGTTTTTGAGTAAATTGAGTTTTTAGATTTTTTTTTTAAAAACATATTTTTTAAAAAAAAATTTTTACCTATAAAACTTTAATGGAACTGACTAATATCCTAAACATACATTACTAAGGGTTCAATTCAACGAGTTTTCATGCTGGTCTTACCAATTAATATACAGGGTGTTAAAAATGGAGAGCAAAACAAACAGAACTTTAAATGTAAAAATCTCCTGTTTTTCAAATGGAACACCCTGTATATTTTTATTTCATCTGATTCAGCGTTCAATTACCTATCATTACTCATATATATGTCCTATATCTAAAATTCGATTTTATTAGCCGCTTTCTGATTTATCCCGGAATTTTGCCAGTAAATTAGATCAGAAACTAAAAAAATCAAGATAGGCTTAGGAAATAACCTAATTCGATTGTTGACTTAAGTTGACATTTGCTCTGTTTGTCGTTTTTGTCAAATTTTTGCTGCGAAATTTGTTAAAAAATGGTTTTATATAGTTTAGATGAACGTTTGAAATTATACAACTGTTTCATAAAAAATAATAAAAGTCCAGGGTTAGCCCTTAGACAATATTCGAAGGAATATCCTAATAATCGAGTTCTCCAGGACTATATTTTTTCGAATTGTGCGTGATTTGGAAAACGATGTCCTTAAAAACTATAAGAAAAATCGTCCCAATTTTGTCCTCACTGAGGAAAAACAACAGGGGATTTTACTTTATTTCGAGGAAGATGATGAAAGATCCCAAAGAGATGCTGACAGAGACATTGCAGGTGTCAGTAGAGGAAGTATTCAAAAAACACTGCAGGTGAATGGTTATCATCCTTATAAATTTCTTCCAACTCAATTATTATCACAATTAGACTTTAATGAAAGATTGACTTGTTGTTGTGACATTATGGACCGGCCGGCAGTTCGAAAATGTGTTTTTTTCAAAAGTGCTTTGGACTGATGAGACCTCATTTAATACGGCGGGTATTTTTAATCGGAAAAACACTCATTACTGGTCTCAAACTAATAAACATCTAATAAAAGCAATTAAAAAACAAAGCCGTCAAACCGTAAATGTGTGGTGCGGAATTATTTGCGACCGTATTATCGGACCAATATTTTTTGACAGGTCGTTAAATGGCGAAAGATACTTGGACCTGCTTAGGAATGAAATTATGCCCCTTATCTACAACTTGCCAGCAAATATTCGAGAAAATATCATTTTTCAGCAGGATAGCGCCCCTTACCACACGGTTGCACCGGTAGTAAATTTCCTTAATCAACATTTTCCATTGTGGATAGGAAGACATGGTTTAATATCCTGGCCACCACGAAGCCCTGATTTAAGCCCTTTAGACTTCTTTTTGTGGGGTGCACTAAAAAATAAAGTTTATAAAAATAGATCTAATAATAGAAATGACTTAAAAATAAAAATCAGGGAAGAGATCAATAATTTTAATGCATCTAATTCGGTAAGGAACGCTATTCGCAAAATGGAGGCTATTTACACTTCATGTATCGCAATGGACGGTGGCCATATTGAAAATTTTTTATAATCTGTTTTAATCATGTTTAATACTCAGTTTGTTATTAGTTATACCGTGTGGCACAAGGTATTTTTTTTGTCTCTCCCTTATTTTCGTAAACATTAAATAATAAGAACATAAATTACATAATCTTTCACTTTTATTTGTATTTTCTAACATTATTTATAGTCGCTATCTGTGTTAAGGAAATGAGAATAAGGCTTAGTTTATGACATTCTTATTTTAGCCCACTTCATCTGTTTACTTATGTTAAAAAAAATATTCAAATCAGAAAACGGCTAATAAAATCAAAACTGTTCATTTTAGGTATAGAACATATATATGAGTAATGATAGGTAATTGAACGCTGAATCAAATGAAATAAAAATATACAGGGTGTTCCATTTGAAAAACAGGAGATTTTTACATTTAAATTTCTGTTTGTTTTGCTCTCCATTTTTAACACCCTGTATATTAATTGGTAAGACCAGCATGGAAACTCGTTGAATTGAACCCTTAGTAACGTATGTTTAGGATATTAGTCAGTTCCATTAAAGTTTTATAGTTAAAAAGTTTTTTTTTTAAAAATATGTTTTTTTAAAGAAAATTCTAAAAACTCAATTTACACAAAAACCATATGGAATTCAAATATAGATGTTATTATAACAACTTTCGCAAATTAACAGTCGAATCGAAATATGTAATAATATATAGGCTATCCCATTTAAATTAAGAAACTTGACATGTGTCGGGTCAAAACGAAACACCCTGTATAAACAAAAGTGAAATAAAATAAAAATTTAATTGAATCCAAACAACTTTTGTATTTAATTTTTTGTCGTAACTATTATCGTTTTCTAGATAAGGTACTGTATCACCATAAAATGGCTACCTTGTATGTATAATAAGACAGTTACCGAATTGCGGGAAAAAATAGAAGATAAAAGTATATGGGTGTCACTAGATGAAACAACTGATGTGGAACCGAGATGTGTTGCTAATTTTGTTTTTGGTGTGTTGTGTGTTGTGTGTAGAAGCAAAAAGGGATAAATCATATTTACTTACAATGAAGACCGTAGACAAAGTAAATCATTCAACTGTTGCTGGATTTTTCAACGACTCTCTCACTCTTTTATGGCCCGGTGGTGTTAAATATGATAGAGTGTTAGTGGCAATTACAGATGCTGCTCCATACATGTGTAAAGCAATGAGTGGTCTACAAATATTGTACCCTAAAATGAACGATATTTCCTCGGTGAAAAAAGTATTGCTAGAAGCTCCGACTCGAGTAGAAAAATTTAGGGAAGCTGCAGGAAACATCCCCCGGCCCTTATCACCAATTGTAACTAGATGGGGAACTTAGATAAACGCTGCCATTTATTACGCAGAACATTTCGGGGCAATAAAAAACATAGTCAACTAATTTAATGCGGAATACTCACATTGTATACAAGAAGCACAAAATGTTTTACGCAAAGAAGATGTACAGGGTTGTCCAACGAAGGGTAAACACCTTTATAATTTCTTTATTTTACAAGATATTGAAAAATGGTAAAAACAAAAGTTGTAGGGATTTTAGAGAGGAATAAGGATAATTTATGATAAAAACAATTGAACATCAAATAAAAAAATTACGCGAACAAATTATGGTTATTTTGCTTATTTTAAATGGAACACCCTGTATATTATTGCATTTTTGGATTCTCCCGAAAATTCTAAACACTTTTTATACAAGATATTACACCTTTAAACCTAATAGTTTCGGAGCTATGAACAGTTGAAAATCAGTATTTTGGCTAATTTGCATTATTGTAAAACCTATCTAATGAAATAGGTACCATGAGTATACGAAAGTTGCTACTTCAGCTTGTACCATAGTAAGCACCACTATTAATTAAAGTGGCCAAGATGCCGATTTTTACTTGTTTTTAGCTTAAAAACATATGAATTTAGGAATAACGAAGTGGCAACATATCTGCAATAACTAAAAAAATAAACGAGTAAATATTAAATAACGACGGAACAATATTTATTATAAACAAAATATATGTTTCAAAAAAAAACTCGTGGCTGATTTTCTTCATTAAAAAAAGGCTTGTTAACAACTCTCTTCTTATAATCCGCATTCCCGGGCTCGCTGCAGAATCTAACTCCTAATTTCTTTAACGTGTTTAAACTTGGTTATCGTCTATCGAGATACCTGTGCAAATACTGTCGTTTGGTTGCCGGGCAACAAGTTAATCAAAGATTTGTCAAACTTTCGGTAGTTTACTTTTTAAAGAATATTATTTTAGTGAAGTTGTTAGTTGTTAAAGATGAACAGAAACGTCACACGTTATTCCAAAGCCGAAATGATAGATTTGTTAAATATATTGGCGAGGAATGGTTATCAGTTAAGACCGTCCAAACGAGAGTATCTGGACAGATATCCCGATAGACGACAACCAAGTTTAGGAACATTAAAAAAATTAGGAGTTAGATTCCGCGAGACCGGAAACGTGGATTATAAGAAGAGAGTCGTTGTTAACAAGCCTGTTCTCAATGAGGAAAATCAGCTAAAAGTTCTGCTTTCCATTTATGAAAATCCAATTCAAAGTACCAATTCTCGGAGCAAAGCACTTGGTATGTCTTACACATCTGTGAAGAGAATTTTACAAAATCACAAAGTCCATCCCTATCGTATTTCATATCACCAAAAGTTACTACCTGGAGATACAGAAAAAAGAGTAGATTTTTGTTCTTGGGCTATAGAGAAAACTTACCAAAACCCTGACTTTTCTAGAAATGTGTTATTCACAGATGAGTCTACGTTTAGGAGTGACCGTACTATGAACCGACATAATATAAGGTACTACAGTCAACAAAATCCTAATTGGAGAGGGGAAATTATGAAACAAGGAAGATGGTCCGTGAACGTGTGGGGTGGCATTGTAAACGATTATGTTATTGGACCATATTTTTTCCAGGGTAATTTAACTGGTAACATATATTTAAACTTTTTAAGGGAGTCACTGCCGATTTTATTAGAAAATGTGAACATTCAAGTTAGAAACAATATGTGGTTTCAACATGATGGGGCCCCACCGCATGGCACACGTGATGTCACATACTTTTTAACTGAACGTCATGGATCGAATTGGATAGGTAATAGGGGGAATCCATGGTACGTAAATAATAAAGCCGAAGGACCGATTCTATGGCCCCCTAGGTCTCCGGACCTCAGTCCTTTGGATTACTTTTTATGGGGATTCGTCGACAATTTTGTAAATGCTACGCCTTGTGAAGGTCCAAACGAAATGAAGGAGAGAATACAAGAGGCCTTTAGAGCCGTTAACAACGAAATGTTACGTAACACTCAAGAAAACTTTATAGAACGCATGCAAATGTGCTTAGCCGCTGAAGGAGGCATTTTTGAAAACTACATTTTTTTCTCATAAGTTTTGTTTCCTTGTTCTTTGATACCTATTTGTTTAGTTATTATAGATTTTGTTTATGATACATATTGTTCCGTCGTTATTTAATACATATTCGTTAAGTTATTATAGATTTGGTTTATAATAAATATTGTTCCGTCGTTATTTAATATCTACTCGTTTAGTTATTGTAGATATGTTGCCACTTCGTTATTCCTAAATTCATATGTTTTTTAAGCTAAAAACAAGTAAAAATCGGCCTCTTGGCCACTTTAATTAATAGTGGTGCTTACTATGGTACAAGCTGAAGTAACAACTTTCGTATACTCATGGTACCTATTTCATTAGATAGGTTTTACAATAATGCAAATTAGCCAAAATACTGATTTTCAACTGTTCATAGCTCCGAAACTATTAGGTTTAAAGGTGTAATATCTTATATAAAAAGTGTTTAGAATTTTCGGGAGAATCCAAAAATGTAATAATATACAGGGTGTTCCATTTAAAATAAGCAAAATAACCATAATTTTTTCGCGTAATTTTTTTATTTGATGTTCAATTGTTTTTATCATAAATTATCCTTATTCCTCTCTAAAATCCCTACAACTTTTGTTTTTACCATTTTTCAATATCTTGTAAAATAAAGAAATTATAAAGGTGTTTACCCTTCGTTGGACAACCCTGTACGTGAGGATTTAATTTACATTAAAAATAATTTTTCTTGCTTGTCTGATACTATAAATAAAAAAATTGGTGATGAAAGGGCTTTCTTTGTCAAAAAGTGTAGAAATGATAGAAAAAGTGAGTGAAACTATAACTAACACTAAAATAAAGTAATTTCTCAAAAGTTAACTACGATTTTACAAAAAAATATTGGTGACAGAAAAAATATTAGTGCAGTTTTGGACAATAAAGAGACATTGAATCCAGATAATGAACAATTTTTAATAAACAGTTATTTTAATTTGTTTGAATATGTTCCAATTGTATCTTGCGATGTTGAACGGGTATTTTCTGAGTATAAAGTACTATTGTCAGATAATAGAAAACAATCTGAACTTGATAATTTGTTACATTATATAGTTATAAACTGTAACCGCCACTTGTTAAATAGCGTAAACAATAAATTTTAAACAGGTTTATTCTTTAGTTAGTTGGTTTAGTTAGCTATATATTAAAATTTTATTTAAAAAAATACTTTTATTACTTGTATTAATGTAATAATTACTGGTAAAAATAGCTTCTTAAGGATACCTTGAAGTGTAAATAATATAATATTTTAATTACTATACTTTTGCTTTATTTCTGTTTTTTTGATCCGATAATAAATGCATTTTTAAGTGCATATTTTCCCTTGTTTCGGAACATATTTGCATGCATATTTTTAGATTTTTAAATGCATAATTATCCTAAGCCTACATTATTAACAGCGATAGAGAAATTCTAACATGTATGTAACATGTAACACTGTATGAGAGAGGACACTGTATACTATTTTAATATATTTGCGTAACTACTAATATTGGGTATTATATACATTTAACAATTCTTATAATTAAATTTTAAACCTAATAATTATACAATCAAGTATAGTGCGGCCCTGCACGATATCTTGCCACTAAGTAGTCGAATTAATCTCGTGGTTTAGGTATTTTAAAGGTAATATAGTTAAGTCACTTACTTAGATTGTGAAAAATCCTATACCTACTATGCACGCAAATGTCTATTCTGAGGAATCTTTATCAAAATCGCTTTAACTTGATTTGAGCATGTCCATAGGGAATTTATATACGATTGTACGGTAACATGGAAACCACGGGATCAACTGGTTGAATCATTTTGATATCACTCTTTTTGCGTTTTGACTAGGGGTTCGCAAGACTACGAGACTAGTCTCGGTCTCGGTTTCGTTTCGAGATACCGAGACTTGAAAAAGTATTTCGAGACCTAGACTTAGTGTTCGAGACCGAGCCTTGCTTATCGAGACTCTCGGTCTCGATCTCAAAGTGAAGTAGCAAAATAACTAATGTTCGTAAATTATTTGTTTTGACAAAATAATTCAAAAAATATATGTTTGGGGGCAAATTAATTGATGCAAAAAATAATTTTTCTATAATCAATTATATTATACTAGCATTGTATATGTTCTTATAACAATGATACTAGTGAAATAGTCATTTAAAAAACGATATAAATAACCATAAAAAGAGAATTTCCCATATTCTTATATAGTATAGATACGGTAAAGTCTCCAACAGACGAAGTAATTGTGGTGATTTATGTTTAAACATTTTCCGACTTAAAATAAACAAAAAATTGTTACAAAACATCAGTGAAAATTTTTCTTAACATTTTCTTCTTTAATCGCTTCGATGGCTTGCTAATTAAAGAAGGTACGTGTTTTATAGAACAATATTTTTGTTTTGATTTTGTTTGTAATTGAAAATAATGGACGATATAAAATTTTTAACTATATGTGTATAATAAAAATAATACATATACATACGGACAAGATTTTCAACAAACAAAACACAAAGTAGAATTTGGCTTAGGATTTTAAACAGATGATCAATAAAGCTAATTCAACTATTACGCTTAAAAAATAACGAACTGTTCTAATAACAAAGTAAAAATTTAAATTTCTAAACATACATTATAAGCATATTTTTAGATTTTATTTCAACCTATATAATAAACCTAAAAATATTATCAGAAAATTTAAACTAATATTTTATAATTTCATTTTTCAAGTTACTTTTATACCATGAATGAATACATAATAAGCATTTGTTTGAAGTTTCATTTAACATGCTTCTTAGTTTTGTATTAATTAGCCCTGCTTGTAAAAATAAACGCTCTACTGCTACAGAGGTCGCCTGTATAGACAAAAGATCTTTTGCCATTTTGGCTAAATTTGGAAATTGTTTATCGTGTGCTTTCCACCATTCTAAAATATCTGTACCCTTTGGAACGCGCTTTAATTGTAAATATTTTATTATGTTTTTTCTCCAATTTTCGGAATCACTTTTTTTTCAAATAGTAATGTATAATCGATGTCATACTTAACATCGCTTGAGGAACTTGATATTATTGGTTATTCAGTAGGCACAATATAATATTTATCCCTGTACATTTTCTCAAAAAAGGTTATAGATTGATCTTTCAGGCGAAAAATTGAACAAGTAGATATTTGTTTAATAAATAAATTTACTTTTAAATTTTATAGTTAATTTACCAAAGAACAAAAATAGTTGATTCACAAGTAGTATTATGAACCATAGCCGCCTTTGTGCAAACACAACGCGCAGACCCCTAAAAACGTTCCTGGTTAAGAAAGTAAATACACATCAAAGTAATAAAAGTTTGGTTCAAAATAGCAAAGTTTACAGAATACCTAAGGGTGCTTTACTTGGCCATTCATCGTTTTCTACCTATTGAATTATAAAGTCTGTCCCTAGAATGCCCATGTTGTTGCTTGCATGAGTTCGGCAGCATTATACAGTGTGTCCTTATTTTGTGTTTAATATATCTTATTCCATTTGTATATCTTTCGAAATGTCAAATAATTATTGTTCTGTGGATCGTTGTTTAAGTAACTCTAGTGATGTGTGGCCTTTCTATTGATGTCCAAAGAACAAGGGATATGTGATATTTATTTTGATACACCTACTATTGTCCGTATATCTTCATTTACTGATTCCATGTGTTGGCAACATCATTTCGAAATATAGATTTTTGGAATAATTTTTAATATAAATATACCTACATTTTGTCTACTTTACTGAAATGTTCAAACATTGGGTTTTTTTACATTAAATTTTTAAGATTGGGAAAACTCTGGGTTTCGAACGTAGGCTTCCACGTACTTTTGTCTAAATAACATCTCGGCGAACCATTGTTATTTTTAAAATTTTGTTTTCGAGACCACCGAGACTTTCGAG
Source organism: Kuschelorhynchus macadamiae (assembly GCA_030620095.1). NCBI lineage: Eukaryota > Metazoa > Arthropoda > Insecta > Coleoptera > Curculionidae > Kuschelorhynchus > Kuschelorhynchus macadamiae. Next base: position 415,299 of record JAUTXW010003137.1, on the reverse strand, counting down.
ACCGATACCGAGACCGTAAACATTTTTCGAGACCGAGACCAGTCTCGGTCTCGCGAACCCCTAGTTTTGACTGTGGTCGTAATATATAAAGTTACTTGCTGGTGGCTAGTAAGTTCGTTTTAAAAGCCAAATATTTTTGGCTATTTCCCCACACTCAAATGTACCTCAACTTATATCATTTTCTATCTGGTGAAAGCTTTAAGAGAATCAACTGGTCTTTCTGGCTCGGCTGCTGGTGTAGGTGAACAAAAATGGCTGCTGGAATAAGTTATTAGGCTAAACCGTTTTAATTAAAAAAT